>JABASH010004094.1:0-14846 GCA_019776445.1 Tomocerus maximus | reverse complement strand
AAAAACTTATAAAAATTTCAAAACAATTTATTTTGTTACTTTCCGCTACTTTTTTACATCCATTTGAACATGGTTTATTAGAGCTGAATTTACTCTTGGCTTTGCTAGCTAGAAAGGAAATAGATTGTATAATATTTTGTTTGGGTATAATATATTTTTAGCAATATCATTTTATAGTGCACACTGCACAGTACAGATGACCTTTGCACTCAAGAATTTGTAAATCATAGGAAAGAGTGAATTTGCGAATAGTAAATATTATAACTGGCAAAATCCCAATAAAAATTACTAGGCCATCGACCAGACTCGGTTCATTGAGATGCATGGTCATAATACTTAGTAAGTACCTAATAATAATAATGCTCATGAAATGATTCTGGCAGCCCACTGCCAAGTGCCATGTACGGTAATTGTTAGTTCAGGGTATTACCAAAACATATGCTCAATTTCCATTTTTCTGTAACCCATATTTGCTCACAATACCCATCCATCCATAATACAGATATATAGGATATTATAACACATATGAATCCATAACACGTATATAAAATTATTACCAGCATTAATGCTGCGTCTTTATTGACTATTACTGCTGGGCAATTTCATGAAAGTTCATTTGTTGCTGCTGCTGTATCAATTTGAGAATGACCCTGTATTTGGTAAATGAATTGAAAAGTAAACCAAGCCATCGAAGAACATATATAAAGGCTAAAAGCGAGTCAATGAACCAGTTCACTTTTAGATATGATTTTCTTAAAAGCATCAATTAGTCCACTGACTGACATTTATTTGCATCGAATATGTCACCCCAGAATTTTTTCCGTATTTCCCTTCTCCCTTCTACTTGCCTTGACCATCTTCGCCCCCTCGGCAACTTTTGCTCAGTTCCCCAAAGGACAGGTAAATTATTTAGAAATTATTTTACTTCCAAATATTAGACGAGTTTACCAAATGTTAATAATGCCGAAGTGTTTTTTAGAATAATTATTTGGGAGATTCAGTGTCAAAGCCGTTTCCGATCTTGGAGAGACCTAAAAGTACAAATCACTTTCTTGCATAAATACAGTTAAGCATTTATATGGACAATTCAACGATAATTTGCTAATAATTTAAAGATAAAGTTTACATTTGGGATTAGTTTTCTTCAAATTAGTAGTTACTGTGTGTCTATAAAGTGACGTTTCCTACAGATGAGACTTCTCTTTACTACAGATATATGGCGAAAGTCACGAAAAGTTATAAATTCATCCTGTAGAAACTTTCAATGTCTCCGCTTAAGTAACCAAAAACTGGAGTCTACTTTCCTCTTTCTAAATCTATGGATCTTTCGAAATTCCATTTTTCAAACACTCATTTTTATACTTTCACCGAAAATTTTATTTTTTGAATGTTAAATGTTTAAATGTGCGGTAAAAGTATGGAGTCAGCTTAAGAAAAGAGAAAGGGTCGAATTGCTGATGATATGTACTGTGATTGGGCGGAGCATGAAAAAAGTCCAAGGATATTAACGATGAAAGTGCATTTTACTTTTCTGTTAGTCTTGCCATGCGGTGCAACAAAAACCCTGACGCCTGGGGAAGAAGTGTACATCGAGAGTCCGAATTTCAGTCAGAAGATGAATTACCCTAATTCAGTCACTTGTGCATGGAATTTCAAGGTTATGACCTTCCATTTCTCCTGTGGGCCATTGCAAACAATAATAACCCTTGGAACCATCAGATTCAAATCATTATTTGTTATTACAGTTCAGCGGGTGCAGACTGGCGATCGCGTGTCCGAATTTCAAACTGAGTGACTTCCTCTGCTTTGACTATCTGGAGGTACGAGATGCCAATGGAAATGTCAATCGGTAACTTCATTGTTCTACTCCACTTTACTTCATTTTCTCGTCTAAAACGTCCAAAATTGAAACTTATAAAAAAGATTTTGTTTCTGCAAGCAGATATTGCGGGTCGAAAGGGCCAGCTCAGATGGATCTGAGCAAAGAAGTCAACATCACCTTCAGGAGCAGTCCCTTCTTCAGCAACATCGGGTTCCGGTGCAGTCTCGTCTGTGATGAATGTAATCATTTCATAAATCATTTTCAGGGATCCCCAACGGAAAGTGTGTTATGAACTCGAGGCTGGACAGATTTCCTTAGATAACACGAGGTTCTAGGTGACCTCCTTTCTAAACAAAACAAGTCTCAATTCCCCTCATAGCCTTTAAAATTCAAGCAGGCGAAAAGCTTTTTGCTGAACAAATCAAAAAATTAATTATTATGATCTTCGTGGATAATGTAGTATAAATGCTGATCCATCCAGATCCACAAAAATTGCTGGAGTTAGGGACAATATTGAAAATAAAAATTAATTTGGGCGCAGTTTCGTAATGTTAAGGTCGAGGGTCCCCTTAAATATGTAAATATGATTAGTAGAATGAATTATGGAATTATTGACCTTACACTCACAGCTATTTACCAGACGGATCCGGACTTGGCCAAACCTCAAGCCCCACCCATCAATTGCAGTACGTTTTTAAAGACTATATTGTTGACTTTAGTTAGTGTACCCTGAAATCCCAACTAACCATGATATCTCTGCTATAAAATGCTAGCTTGCGGTGTGAGTTCGAAGGATAACATCAAAATTGTCGGAGGTGTTTCCGTTCCCATTGGAGAATTTCCGTGGATGGCTGGATTGACGCGTCCTGGAGGCGACCGTCCATTTTGCGGAGGATCACTCATCAACAATCGTTTTATCTTAACCGTAAATTAATTTAAATTAATAATTGTAATAGTTATAATTTTAATTAATAATATTAACAAATTATAATTGCAGTTACAATTAATTTATTATTATTATAGGCTGCACATTGTGTCTCCGGGTAAGCTCCCTTTATTCAATCCAATTATTATACAGGGATCTGCTTTCTATCATTTGTATTACTTCGCAAAGTGAAGAGCGTGTGGCAAGGTTGGAGTTACGGTTGCGAATTTATAACGCGCAAGTCTTTTTTGCCAGCATCCGTATACGAGCGGGTACATAATTGAGGAATTCTGTTTTCAGTCGTACTCCGTACAACTTGGAAGTGATCTTGAATGAAAATCAGTTGGCGGTGGGTTCGGAGAATCGGGTGAAGGTGCTCCGTCGGTCAGTCGAGGCCATCATTCCTCACAGGAGTTACACCGCCCGACTAGACTACGATGCCGCCCTCATCAAAATGTCAGAACCCCTGGACTTGACTAAGGACCCCGTCCTTCCCGTCTGCCTCCCCACATTCGAGGATCTGAATACAACTTATGAAGACACAAACGCCACCATAGCAGGCTGGGGCGTCACCACCGAGAGTAATTTTCCCAGAATGCAATACATGGTCGATGAAATGGTCGTCCAAGTCTAATCCCGATTTCTTTGCTAGATGGTCCCTTGTCTCAAGTTCTGCTCCAGGCCAATGTCACTGTCATCTCTAATGAAGAATGCGATACTAAATACCCTGGAAGCATCACTTCTAGAATGCTTTGTGCTGCCGGACCCGGAAGAGATGCATGTCAGGTAATTTCCCTAGTTTTAATTAACCCAACTTATCCTCATCAGATTATCGTCAATTATGATTTAAATCTCAGGGGGATTCTGGAGGGCCAATAATGTTCTTGGCGGACCCAGAAAATAAGAAGTATGTTCAGATTGGAGTTGTAAGTTGGGTGAGTACTATATCAACTTTCGGCTTAGATAATACACGGTATTTGCATTAAAAGGTGATTATAGCTCGCCTGAGGAAGCGAGCTTATAGAATTGCAGTCCGTCCGTTCGTTATTTCGGTTTCTATGATGTAGTGAAATAGTGGAAATAATTATCTAAATGTTTAGGGTCATGGCTGCGCTAGACCAGAGAAACCCGGAGTTTATTCCAGAGCGACTGGTATAACCAAATAATTTCTACCTAAATATTTAAGATTCTTCCGGGCTACAACTGTGTTTGAATATTTTTTAGAATTTTTGCAATGGATTCTGTTGAATACTGCCGATGGGAATTATTGTGACAAATAAATTCCCAAAACTATTGAACATCGACACGTCCCGCAACTGTTTTCTGAGAATATATGACCTTTATACAAATCAAGTATACCTACTGCTACCTACCTGTATACCTACTACTATTCCAAATAAAAATATTTTGTTTTGTCATGTCGGTCGGTCTACTTTATTGCTTAGATTATTATAAACAACTCTTGGTTTCAAGTGGGAAATGAAAGAAGTGAGAAATTTCCCAATTCCCAGTGGGAAAAGTGGGAAACAAAAAGCCCAAGTGGGTGGGAAAATGGGAAATAGAAAAATCGAGTGGAAAATAGAAGAAAATCCTCAAGATGGCGATCCTTCATTTCCCACTTTTTGCTTCCCATTTCCCAGTATTTCCCAGTGTCCAACAAAATTCGGTGGGAAATGGGAATATCCGAAACTATTCTTCGAAAGATTGAACTAATACAGTCAAATTCGTAAACTAATTAAAAATAGTAATTCCCATTGCTGTATATTTCCCAACTAAATATTTCATAATATTTCATTTAGGACAAAGTATTTCATTGACTACTAATACTAACTACATTACAACCTGGCAGAGCAAAGGCCGGGCGGTATACAAAATGATTGTGCCAATATCGATGATCAGATGTCGGTCAAGGGAATCTCTTTATAATAGTCCCTGATTGTTTCCAAATGTTTCAAAATTCCTTTACATCCTTGTAATATCTAAAATGTGTCAACCCAGAATATGCTTCTCCAAGCAATAGCTACCTTTTTTAATAAAATATATTAAAAAGTTATTATTAGTCTGTCATATGTTGATCTAAGTGATTTATAATCCAAGGAAGAGCAGGCATTTATAAAAATAGTAGAGTCTGTGTACTAATATAGAGTACATATATTTATATACAATACAATATTTATGTACAATATATTAGATGTATCAAGCACAGCAATTTTGTGTCAACTTTATGCCATTACCGCCATTACGGACAACAGACTGAGTAATGAAATGAGATCACTCTCTGTCGCTCCATTCACTGAACAGACTGACTCAACTCCACTAGAAATTGTATTGGCAGAAGCTACTGCAATTTCGTTTCTGAATATATTTTTGGTCTCCGAATAGTTCAGAAATGGTAAACTCAACGATGCTATTTTTAATTGTTAACACTACTCACATTTATATTGCAAATTCTAGTCGACCTAGTGACAACCGACTGGAGGATTCTCAAATTCAAAGCAATATTTCCTTCAATTCATTAGACACGACCACGAATATCAACATTATCCTAGACTCATCGTCCCCTCACCGTAAAAGAAGTGACTGTGGTAAGTCCCGCGTCTTCGTCTTTATCAGTATTTTATTTAAGAATAATGTTAACATACTAGAACAGTTTAATGCAGGTTACGAAAAGGGAAACTAGTTTATTCAGATTTTCAGAAGCGAAACATTTTCCCTGAGAAATACTATTTTCCGTCAAATTTTCCCTTTACTGCATGAGTGTATACAGCACCGAAACGCGTATCAAATTTTCGCCTTAACGCACGAAACACGCTACGGGACGGGGAAATCCTTTTTCACAATTATAGTAGGAATTCAACATAAAAGTAAGGATTGCATCAGAGTGCATGATAATTATCGTAATACCTTTTACAGTGTGTGGCCAGCACAGCAAAAAATCTCAAACAATAGACGAACACAATATCTGGCTCGCAAATTTTCCATGGTTGGTGGGATTTGTTCCCAGAAACGACGATCCCGATAACATTCCAGTTCCATTCTGTTACGGTTCGCTCATCAGCCCCCGCTTCATCATCTCCGCTGCTAATTGTTTACAAAGGTTTGATCTATAAAACAACTCCGTGTACATTTCGCAGGCCAGATGATTACACTTTGTTGTTCACAGAGCCAATGCTTCCACCACAGATGCAATATTTTTTGGAGGCAGATTGACTGGTGACAGAAGACGTCGTGGACTTGCGAAAATACTGATTCATCAGGAATACAATAACTCGAATTATGTAAACGACTTGGCTTTAGCAAAACTGCAAGACTCTGTGTTCCGAAACAGCTATGCGGACATAACCCCAGTTTGTCTCCCAAACTTGAAACATAAAACTAAATCTCAGTTGCTATTGCAAAAGACAATTATACCCATACGCCAGGACTATCGCACTGGTAAGTCAAAATTCTAGGGATGGAATGTTTTAATCTGGATATTTATTCTGATATCCTCTTGAAAAAATCCCTTCCTAATTTTTCTAGTTCAATATTCTTATTTCGGAGATCTTCTCTGAAATATTATTTCCTAAATGTGTGGCGAGGTTTTTCGATTCAACTCTTGCCTTCACTATCAGTGACCAGTGACCCAATGCCATTTCATAATATCTAAGCTGTATTTCTTAAAATCCTTAACTGTTCAATCTTGCTAGTTTTTTATGGGCAACTGAGATACTACTTCGGAGTTTTGGAACCCCGTATAATCAGAACAGGAAGAGGAAATTGCAGTGATTTATTTATTGAAAGACTACAGTCAAACAACCTATGTGATCACGAAAATGCGATATCCTATTCCAATTATTGTTATGTAAGCGAACGGAGGATATCAAACGAACTAATTCAGCACTTTATTGTCACCATACTATAATGATAATTGTTTCTATATAAATAGGCAGAATCGGGAATGCCACTGATGCAGCACGTAGGAGGGGATAAAAAATCAAAAGGGAAATATGTTCTTCGTGGTGTTTTTTCAACAGGCTATGGGTGCAAAGGTTACACCGGAGAACGCCCGGCTGACGTCGCTACAGACATTTCAGGTAGTTTAATGATAATTCGGCATTTATTGGTATTTGATTCATATACTTTTATTAGTCCCCTAAATACTATTTATATGAGCCATTGTTCTCGAATGCAGATCATGCACCTTGGATTTTAGAAAAGACATCAGAAGAAAATGACTGCATTACATAAAATGAACCATTCTATGTGTACAATAGGCAAATGCATGAAACTAGAGACATGCTGATGCGATGAAGTGAATACTCCAATAATCAATGTATGCATATAAAATGGCACTAACGATAAGTACTTATGATTATATTTACTACTTCCAGTGCGTTATTTAAAACCTTTTATTTTATCCGGCTAATAAAATGGCTATAATATAGTGACAAATAATATTAATATTTGACCTGGCTTTATTTTGGCAACTTTCTATTGATAATCTTATTATATTATTTTATGATAATTATATCATTATTTGATGGTTTGACTTACCGAGGCACTAAATATTTTATAGTCACTACCATTTGCCTGAATTCTGAATAGGTACTCCCAACCCAAAAGGTCGAAATCAAAGTATGTCCTACTACATAATATATAAAAATAGGTAGCTATGAAGTTTTGGAGATAGAGCAATATCATTTGCATTTACCTACCTAGATGCTGCACAATTTTGTACCTGTCCATCCTTCCTGACATAATTAGGAGAATAAAGATAACGGAAAACGTAAATATGGTCCATCACATATTGTAATCGTTGACATGTATTGTTCACTCAATTAATTCAATTATAACTACCAGATTGCCCAAACAGTGGCTTATGTTCCAGATGGCAGAAAATACCGTTGAACTGTTCCTGCTTCTAATGTAATTTATTGTTGATCAGTCAGGGAAATACATTCGAGATATTTTATGGTCATGAACCCAACAATCGTTACATGGTTGCACTTCCTATTTTCGACTCTTAATAGTCTGAATGTTGAATCTTTCCTACTGCTGCCTGATCTAGTAATTGAATCCCATAACCCCACCGGAGGATCAGAGGCCATGCCTCCAGGAGGACCAGAAGATCGGCCTTCAGAATATTCTTTACTTGAGCCAATCTCTCGACCTCCGGTGAACTGCTGTAAGAAATAATTGAATAGTCTCCACTTTTCATTCCAGTTCTGCTCTCATTTAGACAATTTACGGAATTAATTAGCATGTGGACAGGAAACGGAGGAGATCAGATATTTCAAAGGCAGGAAAGTTGTAAGAGGGGATATGCCATGGCTCGTTCGTATTTTTGATCAAAACAAAGCCGAGAATGAATTTCTCTGTTTGGGATCCCTTTTTAATGACAGATACGCCTTGACAGCCGCTTCCTGCATTTTCAAGTTGGTCCAAGGCTATATTGTATGTGTATGTGGAGTGGGAGTACTTAAAATAAAATATTTTGTATAGGTACAGAGAGGATGTAGGGTCCTTAAGAGTAAATCTTCTTGGAACGGATAGTGCCTCCGAAATAATCTCAGTTTCCAAAATTAAAATCTACAACGGATTCAATAAATACGACAAGCGATTTCGGCATGATATTGCACTTGTTAGATTAGCAACGAAAATCCATTTTACGTCCGAATTCCCAAATCCTGCTTGCATTGAGACCCATAAAAGTAAGTTGACTGCGAAGCCCACGGGACGGGGCTCGATGATGGATACTGTCATTTGGTGGAAACACAGAAGAAGAGAAGGTTGCTAATTTGTTAATGCTACTTATTTGAGTATTCAGTTGCTCAGTGTGGTCATCGTAAAACTGTTTCTGAATCCTTCGAACTTTAGGCTACCCATGGATTTCATTCTACGGGAAAAGCAACATTTACACAATCAACGACAGAATTTGCTTTTACTTTTATCCTGATGTGAACCAAACAACAATCTGCGGTCGCCGCCATTTCAACTCCAAGGAAGAAAATTACCTTATCAAAGAAAATAGCGACTACTTTTGTCATGTAAGCTAATTAAACTCCGGCCGGGCATTTGAAATCTTTTTTCTCAGAAGATTTTAATTACCCGGGACCTTTGGTTCCGACCTCCCTACTCGACTTTTATTTTTTTCGGTATCCTGGATACCAAATGTTTCTGTAGAATGACATTTCTAAAAATGATGTTGCGTATCAAAGATAACACAAATTGGAATAGGAAAAATGAACCAACAGAGTTCCCATATTTAGTGGAAAAAATGAATTATAGCACAGACCTACATGGCCGGGTCCTGAATATTTCGGATGCCCGACCATAGATGCATTTATAAAGACTAAGGGATAATTTAATTAGAAGTGTGAAGGAGTCGTGGATGGGATTCAGTCAGATGCAAGGCTAATACGGCAGATATTATTGTTGTCCTAATGAAATTGTTGCAGATAGCTCCGGGTACCCCTCTAATGAAAACTCACTACGGAGCGAGCAGAAATTCTTCTGTTATTGTGGGGATAGCTACGAAAATATCTACTTGCTCAACACTCAATTCTAATGGAGATATAAATATTTTCCTCCCCCTTCAAGGTCACATAACAGAATTAAACTCATAATTGTATTCACAGCTGTTCTACTGGGTTTTTACTGCTTTACATATAAATTCACAGATTACATCCCATGGATAAGGAAAAATTCTGACGATGGAACGTTCTGTGGCGGGATATACTACTAATACAGATAGATACATATAGAGATATAGTTCATTCATCGTTTTATGCAAGGTATCTTCATTATCGCATGACGTCCTGCACAGTATAGGGAATTTCTGAAAAGGTAATCTACAATAAAAAATTTGTGCATATAGTTATACTAGTATAAATAGTTTAGTTAGCAAGTGTGGCTGTGATCTACTTGCAATAACTGACCACGTAAGAATAAAATCTGATATAAAATAAATATATTGACTATTGAACCAACTTCATCTGCATGCAAATGTATTTTTTGTTAATATCATGTTTGGACCATTAATGACATAACATGAAATCAACTACTTACTTCATACGCTGGTCATAAAAAATTATTACGTGTTTTAATCGTGTGAATAACCAGTCATGGAAATCACAGTTGTAGTGATTACATAACAAGCTACAGCGAGTTCCAATAAAAACTTTTGACTACATACTATAAGCAATAATTTGTGTACATTAATGTAAATGGTACGTATACCAATTGAAGGTCTATTTGACAAGACTTTCGTTTTTTAGTCATTAAATTAGATCTCATAATAAAAATAACATAGCTCATTCCGTAGAATGCTACTCTTTGATTATTTCATCAGATCCGTGATCAATGGCAATAAATGGTCCTTACTATATCAAGCCTGTTAAAATAAAATTACTTCTATAATACCAGAGGCCCTTAAACTTATTGGGCATGCGTATGGTATGACTTTTGGGTCTCTGCAGTTAATAACTTTGCCACCGATTTTGGCCCTGTACGACGAATACAAACTTAATGCCAGTTGAATTGTAGGTGAACTGCCGATAATTGAGTTGAAAGAGTGTTGTTTTTGTTTGTTAGCCCACCCACAACAACAGGTATGGTATAAGGGGAATGTGTTGTGTGCTACGTAGGCATAATGTAAAAACGGCATAGGATTCCAATGCAGGAAGTCCAAGTGTCTCAAGCAAGAGTGCACACAAGAAAAATTTCAGAGCAAAGTTTTTTTCTAAAAATTCTCAGACTTCTGGTCCCCGTGCGAGAGTTGTCCTGACTGCTCTTATCATAAATGTGCCGTCAAGAAATGAAGCATTCTAGATGATCTGCTCTGATAGTTTGTAATGATTTCGTAATTGTTGTACGCATAATATAATAGTACTCAGCACAAAAACAGAGTTTACTCCAAACAATCAGCAATTGACTATGGTATAGCTGACTATCTCGCAGACTCAAAATCTCAATCTCCGTCTGGGATGGATTATATAATTATTGATGAATTTTGACGGATTATCGAATGATGAATGTTCCAATAGACTCAGGTAACTCTGATGCTATTAATAGGTTATTATGTGACTGACACGTAATTCCTAAATGAACCTTCTTGAAATGGAGTTGAGCAGAGTTTATCATCCGAGAGTCGAGTACCTCTGGGAGTCTGAGATGGATTGTGTTGATGGTGGATTCATCGGTAACTTCAATGAAGGGAGACAAACTCCGTGGGTCCATTTCCCTTGACTCTGAAACAGGGTTGCATTTTGTCCGGACGAAATTAGTTTTGCCCTGGATAATAACCAATTTTGTCCAATTTAGTCCATGGACAAAATTAATTTCTTCCAGGACAAAAATGGACAAAATTAATTTCATCCAGGATAAAACTACTTTTGACTTTCATCCACCGCAACCCTGCTCTGAAACCTGTTTTCATCCTGGGAACATTGTCTTAGATCATCTATTGTTGCTCACTCTCATTTTGCGAGAACCTTTTTTCAGTGGGATTCGATCGGACTTGTGCATGTCCATGTCCTTAATACAATGTACTATAAACAATGCTCGTGCAATGCAAACAATGTGCAATGCAAGTACTAATTGCAATATATATAATATATACCATGGTACGATGATAATAAATCAAAGAAATATTTCATCCTCTTCTACTATAGTCCAGCCAGGTGTAGCAATAGCAAGATAGCACTGCTAAGTAAATGGTTTATGAAAACGTATAACAGTGCCAATAATAATTTAGTTATCCCTGGTAAAAAATAACCCCTGGGTGTATCTACTTGTGCAGACTCCTCTTCTCGGTTACTACAGCATGGCATAATACTGTACTGTAAGATGTAATTTTTCACGATGGGAATGTTTGAGCCATTATTTTCTCATTGTTCTCCTGTTCATCACTCAACTGTTTTTAAAAACTTAGCAGCAGTTGCATAACAAATTCTACGGCTTCAGTTTCATTTGGAAAAATCTCTTATGTTTCTGCTGGACTGTCTTGCTCATTTTTGAAAATGTGGCTGCAGACAGTGTTCAGAAAACTCTGTGTTCTCATTTCTTTGTCACTATTTGTCTCAGATATCTTTGAAGTCGCCGTCGTACAATGCCAAATTCCAAATACTCTGTTAGTCCCTGTCGGATCCGAAATATTTGCTAGCTGCAGTAAGTTTTCCAAAATTCTTTCTTGTAATTCTCGGCAGTAATTGTATTTGAGTTCAATGTTTCTTTCCTTGTCAGTTTGTGGGAAGATCCGGGATACAAATGCAGCAAAGCAAGGAGATTTTCCATGGACTGCTACGTTGGTCAACAAAGACGATATTGCCAATGATCCATTGTGTTGGGGTGTAGTCATCAATTCACGCTACGTCCTCAGTGTAATTGGAAATTATATTAAAAATTATATTACATTATTTAAAATGTTTCATTCATGATAACATGACATGACAATAAGGAGGTGTGGGGACTTTGGCTGAAATTTTACTACGGGATTGCTACAATAAAGGCTCGCCAGCGGGTTCTCGCACAGGGTTGTATTTCCATTTCCTCCGGACAAAATTAATTTTGTCCAGGATGAAATTTAATTTTGTCCATGGAAGAAATTCATATTGTCCGAACGAAATTAATTTTGTCCAGGAATAAATTAGGAAGAAATGATTTGTTTCCAATTTATCCAACCCTCCTATTTCATCCACCGCAACCCTGTCTCGCATCATGGGCAGTAGTTAGTTTCTCATACCCCGCAGTAAAGTTGCAGTTGCCATCATCGTTACCAAAATGTTTACATGAATGAAAAATCGAAATGCATTTCTTACTTATATGTAATTCACTATACCCTATCACTGTACATTCAGCTGAATTCCCGGAATCTTTTTCGCTCAAAGTCCCCACACCCCCTTTTTGCAACATTAACAATTTATAAAAAATTAATTTATATTTATTTTAGGCTGCACATTGTGCCTCCAGGTAAGCTCCTTTTACTCTATTCAATTCAACCTATTATTATTATATGGCCCAGGGGCAATTTATTATCTAGTAGTTATTTTAACTCAAGCAGTTCTATATAACATCTACAAATTGTAAATATACGACGTTGTACGCGGTTGTGTGACCCTGACCCTAGACCTATAACCTTGGGATTTGAGGGTTTTGTGGTGGGGAGGGAAGTCCTATATGTCAACTCACTTTTGATTTTCACATTTTCAACTTTTTATTTTCAAAAAATGTTTTAACCCGATTTTGATGGGAGAAGATTCGGAGAAAGATTCTCTACAAATCAAATTGAGGGTTTACTGATATCTAGTCTGTGAGGGTTGTTTGTGGTAAGGTGGGAAATCAAAAAGTCCCATGTCAACTGACTTTTGGGTCATACTTGTATTCCAATTATTAATGGTTGAGTGAATCCATTCAATTGCTTCAATATAGCAGTCCGAGGAAAATGTAATAGATTTAGATGGTGAGCAAGAAACCATGCAAAGTTTCCAAGCAGTGCAATTTTTTCGCAGATGAGTTTCATGCGAGTCAATACAGATTTTAAAAGTTCGGTACATAAGTATGTCCCATCACTCCTTCATTTCCCCATAACTCGCATATCGGGTGGGAGCGCTGGGTCGGGCCTCGTATCGCGTATGTATGGCTGGAGCCGCCTTTTGTCTCAGTATTTACTTTGTCGAGCTCTACTTTTTCCATATAGTATGGAACCGCAGGTTTAGGACCGCAGGGCAATCTAACTTGGCAGATTTTTCTAACCTAATTTAAATTAAACTAACTAAAATCTACGAGGTTAGATTAACCTGCGGTCCTAAACCTGAAGTCACGTACGTTATGGAACCCCTCGCTGAAATGTTTTCTGGCTCCGATTATTAAACGGCATAAGATGTCGTGATTTCCTTTTACGTATTCAGGTACAAATCAACGGATGTAGAAGTGTTTATCGCGGCTCCCGATCTGACCTTCAATGCTCGGAGAGAAGTGTCCAATATCAAAGCACACCCGGGATTCAGCGTTGGCAACTCTACCTACGATAATGACATAGCTCTGATAAAGATGCGGGATCCGTTGGATTTAGAGTCAGGAAATGTTTATCCAGTTTGTCTACCACCGAAGGGAAATGCAAACTTCAGTGACAATGTAGTTGATGACTGTGACTTTGAAAGCGAAATTGAAGGGAAGACGGCAACGATGAATAAGTTCAAAGGATATCGCACAGGTTCCGTCTCCGAATATTCCTGTTCTATACCTTTTGAGCAAAGATTATTTTTAAGAGAGAGATAATAATAAATATAAATGCAGAAGGCAACCAGCGATTGTACCAGTTTCGCCAAGCGGACTTTATGATTCTAACAACAAGCAATTGCAGCCAGCTATACCCAAATCGCATCAAAGCCCAAACTCTATGCGGAGAAGCTTATCACGGACTTCCATGGAATTGGACAATGCAAAATTGTCATGTACAATATTATATCACATGCATTTTATAATTTAAGATAGGGAAATATTTTATTTTCTTATCATTAAACTGAATTCAACTCAAAACATTCAAAAACTGACTTTCCGACCCCTCTGTTCATTGGGGCTTTGGATTAATAATTGTCACCACATTTCCTTATATTGCATTTACGGCTTATGATTAGTCTCTAGGATATTTCAAAAATTATTTGTGATTGTTTCCGCAGAAAGATTCGGGAGCTCCGCTTTTGCATTTGCGACAAATGAAAGCTCATTGCGATGTTGATTTCGAACGGCAGAAGGAGGACGGGATGCAAATGAAATATACGCAGATCGGGATATCAACAGCTCAGAAACAGTGCAGAGGAAGCAGCGAAAAGAAACCAACGCTACTCTTCACCAAACTTACCAGTAACTATGCTCTACACGAAAATAATATTTTATTATAATTAACGATATGCAATCTAGGTATTAGCCACAAAGGTCCACAATCCAATAGGTGTTCCTAAGTACTAGAATCTGCTAACCCATCCCAAATTCTACATAATTGAAATTCGGTGAAAAAAATGTTACGTACTCCAATTACGGCCATTTAA
Source organism: Tomocerus maximus (assembly GCA_019776445.1). Classification (NCBI taxonomy): domain Eukaryota; kingdom Metazoa; phylum Arthropoda; class Collembola; order Entomobryomorpha; family Tomoceridae; genus Tomocerus; species Tomocerus maximus. The sequence continues at coordinate 70 of JABASH010004094.1, read as the reverse complement.
GACTCAAACTTGTCATTCCAATCAGACCTGCAGGCAAGCTGTAATGTCCCCTAGCAAAGTCACCCGCTGG
>JABASH010004093.1:0-14848 GCA_019776445.1 Tomocerus maximus | reverse complement strand
AAATGGTTGAAATGGCCAGTGGCTAAAATGGCCAAAAAGGATGGTTTTTTAAATATACCGCCCAATCAAGGATGTATTTCTTTGTTCAAATGGCCCCATTTACCTATTTTGACCATTTTAGCCGCCGGCTAACAACGGTATTTATCCAGCCGGCTAGCCATTATATCCTGGCCATTTTAGCCGGCTGGTCATCGAACACTGTGTACTATGTAGATGATAATGTTATGGCCCTGCATTTACGATCTGTAAATATTATTATTGTAGCGTGTATTTACGATTGTTATAGATATTTTAGTAATATTTACCATCTGCAGATAATTTAAAGGTTATTACTTTGCATGAAAGTCGACTATGATTGCCTTTTTACTGTTTAAAACACGGGTTTTGAAATCATCTTCATCTTGAATGTTGAAAATTTCACATTTTTTGCAGCTAGTATGTAATTGCTGGAGGGCTACATTATTTGGTTTTAGTTTGCTCAGTGGCAAAAATGTTTGAAGATGGGGATGAGATGGGAAGAGTTTGCCAGGATAAGTGTGGGAGAAGGAGGAATAACATTTGTTGTTAGCATCATTTCTAAGTCCAATTGCTACTGGGATTAAATTGTTGACTCTTCTCATCGAGAAGGAAATCGCTGTGCACCGAGTTGCTAAATAATTCGCCATATTATGAAAAAATCTGTGAACGTTATTTTCGGTCCTTCAGTACAACTAACATCTATCTTCAAAAAACATCAGATAGAAAAGTCTGCTCCGATCAAACCGACTTTGACTTTCAATCTTGTGAAGCAATTAACCAAATCCTGCAATCAAAAAAAATATTATTTGAGTTTAATTAAATAATATTATTCCGTCTAATGGACTCTTTTACTGCTTAAGCTTGAGTATTAACACTATTATAGGCACTGTGTTAATAAAATGGTTTTACCGAGTTCTTGCGGCGTTCTCACTGAGGAACTCACGTTACACGTCTTGTCTTGTTGCTTGTTAAGACTGATGAAGATTACTGATCCTTAAAAATAAAAAATATTGAATATGCAAATTATATCAACCCAAATTAACCAATAACTAGCACGCACTGACAAACCCGATGAATAAAAATATATAATTTAATAAAACTTACCATTATCAATTGCAAATAAAAATTAAACTAAACTTGTCATTTGTTTGTAGCAATGAAAAGTGGACAGTCAGTACAGTGTGGATTGTGGATGGAACTTGGAAGGAAACTGCTAATGCTTGCTATGCTAATCTTCCTTAACAAGTTCGATTCATGCAATCTAAAATTCTCTTCTCTGCTTAGAAACTAGCGCCTTTGAATGTAGTCCTTGAATTGCTGCTTTTAAGAATGTTCACCGAATCGAAGAAACGAATGAACGCGACGGCATCAAGAAAAGAGCCAAAAGTACTTTCTCTAACAATAAGCAGCGGGAAAAGTCCAGGGTCGTCAGGTAGGAGAATTCGAATATGGAGAGTGAAGCTGTGACTGTTACCGAACGGAACTTCTAATTTTGAATTTGGATTTTTTGGATTGAAATAATAGAATTTTCATATATTTATTCGTTAATGCTCAAAGAATGACTTTCTCAGCCGACTACTCATAAATTTATCTACCAAATCCAGGTTGAAATAAAAACATCTCGGGGCAAATATCTTGACAAGTTTTGGGGGTAATAAAGTCAGAGAGGTGAGGTAACTAAAACATGTTTTTGCAACCTACTCGGTCATTATTTGCGGAATTCATGCAGTTGGCAGTTAATTACAACATTTTCATTTGTTACACAGGTGAATTCATCTGTAGTCCTGTCCTGTTTTCGTTGGTGGCAGTAAGTACTGGGTACTGTCTCATTCAACTACGACTATTCCTGAAAGTGGATGTTTATCACGATCCAAGTAGGTACTCTTGACTGCATACTTACTAGACACCAGATACTTTCTCGCTTGGAAAGTATTCTTTCACCTTGTTAAGGTTTATATAAATAGAACCTAGAATTTCAGGAATTTGCAGGGAGACTCACATTTTTGCTAGTTAAGTTTTATAAAACTTTCTCTTTCATTCAACAAATCTTTTATTTTTAGTATCTTCCAGATTGCTTGCAGACAGCAAAGTCCGATTGTCAAAATGGTTATTTATCTTTGAAATCGTGTTCTGAATATGTTATCATTCTTATCATCTAGCATTGAAAATTGAAAGTAGTAACTACTTAACTTCACCTGCACTTCCAGAAGACAAGTATGACTCATTTCGAATGTTTAGTTCCTGCCTCAGGTAGCTTAAGTCGTATAATCAATTAATTAAATAATACTGCACTAAATTATCAAAACTGAATTCATCTGTAAAATTGTCCAAAAATAAAATAATCATTATCAAGTTGTTCATGATAGGACTATTTCTATTTTTCTTCGTGTAAGCCTGTATAGTAGCATTTTTGCTCTATTGTAGAATACATTATAATTTCGAGATATTAGTAGTTTTCAAAACGTTCAAATTTTATTGGTTCATTTCTTATTGGTGTGATTTCCTTTTCTTACAGGAATAAAATTAGACAAAGAAAACCACATTTTCGTGATCACATGTCCGATTTGTGTTCTCAGAAGAAGAGTAATGGGCTTCTTAGCTACTTTACCCGTCTTGAGCCTCCGAAAAGGACATTACCTTCAAATTCCGAGGGACAAACCGAAGACGCCCTAATATCCGTGTCGTCACAAGACAATGAAGTCGAGGTTGGTCGTGTAGCCCAGGATGAGATTGAAGAAGTAGAAAAAGATCAATTGGTCGCGTCAGGAGCCAAAAGAAAACGTTCGTACACGAAAAGGGTCAAACAATCGGAAGGAAGTAGCACCAGAACTCTTAGAAAAAGACACCAATCAGATACAAATAAAAACGATTCCGATTCAGATTTTGAACAGAAAGAGGTGGTGAAGCGACCGAAGAGAAAGTTTAGTAGTGTACCAAATGGAGTCAAGTCAATTTCGTCATATTTTTCTCTTAGTGGTGGTAAGACAGTGAAAAATCTAACCTATATGATTATCAAATTATATTGTATCGGCATTTTATGATGATAAAGATTTAATGATTGGTGATGGATTGAAGTCTGCATTATTTGTTAATATTTGCGGTTTTGATGTGTTGAATTGCCAACGCTCCTGCATGTGTTCTTATTTTGCTCAGATGTCGATCTCACCAAATGATTTTTAAAATCTAAGCACTTTGATCTCTGATAAGCCATTCGTTCAATACAACATGTAATTTAAAATTAAACATTTTTTGCAATCTAATGTGGCACAATATGTTTATTTGTAGGTGTGCAATTATCAACGGAGTGTACTGATGCAAAATCACCTACGAAAGATATAGAAGTCGTTGAAGACTGCAACACTTCCGAAAATGGAAGCACCATAGAACTCATTGAAGACCTTGACTGTCCTGAAAATAAAAATGACATTGAAATTGTCGAAGAGTGTAGCAGTCCTGAATCTACCGGGAAGAAAGACGACGAAGAAATTATGCCGGTGGTGGAAGACACACCGACAAGACGCCGTTCCTCTAGAATTCAAAATATTGAAGAAAAGAAGGAGCGAGAGTTGGAAGAGAAGAAACTACAGGTAGTAAAGGCCAAGCCACACCGTCCACGAAAACGGCTGCAAATATGTGATTCCGATTCTGACAATTCTGTCGCAGTAGAGTCGGAGCAAGAGAGCGGAGAATCTTCTGATTTTATTGATTCCGACGAGGATGAGGATTTTAAAAAGCGGCGAAAGGGTAAAAGAAAATCTAAGAAGGTAAATGGAAAAATTCCTTTGATGTTTCTAACAGGAAAAGAAAGAGAAAAAGAATTGTTGCGTCTGAAGAAAGAGAAGGAGAAAAAACCCTTGAAAAGTGCATTGGATTCTGAAACATTAGCCTTTTTACATTCAGGTGTACCAGATGTCGTTCTGAAGGCACAGAAACAAGTAGAGAAAAAACTGGAAATTGATGAATACCTGAACACCGTGGAGTTTTTCCCTAGAATATCACATACTGAGCAATTTGTTTTGCAGAACGAAGCGGAGCATTCTGGAGATTTATGTTTCAAAAAAAGAATTGTTGATAGTGATATACCTTCAACTATTTCTTGGACTGATTTTTTTACGTCTAGAAAATATAACAGACTTTTCTCAGCACTAGATAATGGAATGTTTTGTTGCGGCAATACCTCTTTTGCTCGCTTTAATTCCACACTGGATATTAAAACATCTTACGACTCTTCGAGCTCTGAAATGCATTGGCTAGAAAAATTTAAAGTTGGTAGTAAAAAAGATCTAGTAGTCGACAAAAAGGCTTTTGGGAAATTAGAAAAATGGTTAAAGCAGTGGAAGACGGATATCAAAGATGACGGAGGAACAGGAAGAAAGGAGATAAGAAAAAAAAGAAAAGACTCCGATTCCGACTTTGTCACTAGCGACGAAGAAGAGCGTGACTTCATGAATAAAAGTGTCCTTCTATGTGGAAGTACTGGATGTGGGAAAACAACCGCTGTTTATGTACTAGCTAAGCATTTAGGATTTTATGTAAGTCAAAGGCGAATTATTTAAATATATCTTCTACTACGTCCATTAGTATTCAAATCAATATTTCAGTCATGAAATAATTTTTCTCAAAAGGACAATTGTCGGGCTTGGCCTTAGATTAATTTGGTGCATTTTTATTTCAGGTTGTGGAAGTGAACTTTTCAAGTCGACGATCTGGCAAGGAAGTAATGCAAAGTGTGGAGGAAGCGACATTGTCTCACCGATTGGAATCCTCCGAGTCGTGTTTGTTGCTGTTCAAAGATATAGATCTAGTGCACCCTGAAGAAGACGAAGGGTTTCACGCCTCCGTGGCCCAGCTCATTAGTTCTTCTTGCAGACCAATTGTGATGACAACTCAGGAACCAATCTACACTCCATTAGATTCCAAAATAGATAAGAAAGACCCACTTCGAATATATTTTAATCGTCCTTCGTCGACAGAAATAGTAAAGAAAGTCTTAGTTCCGATGTGTAAATCATCGGTTTCAAACACATCTGCAATAGACGAGAAACTTCTCGTGTCCGGTTTAGATTCTCTTGTTCGTCATTTACACTGTGATATTCGCTTAAGTATTAATCAAGCACAGCTTCTCTATTTTGACAACTTTTTTAACCCTCAAAGCATCCATAAACATTGCAACGTGACAGAAAATTGTATCGATTTAGATTTTGTTTGCAAAACAAAGGAAAACAAAGTCGTTCAAGAGGACACTAAAGTGGATAAAAAGAAACTAATAAATGACTTGGATAAATTATCAAAAGATTTGTCTCTACTCGGCGATTTAGAATTGATATATAGCAAGTATAGTAGCTGTGATGATCACAAGGACGATTTTACGTCAAATTTGGCGATTAATTTTCGTGAACACCTAGAACAATCTTCTAATATTCTAGTGTATTTCCCAAAGAACAATATTAATAATGATGTTTCATTTGACAGAAGTTTTGACTGCTATAGGAAACTGTCGTTAGTGAATGATGATGAAGATTTGTTAACCAGTCAAATTAGTGTTTTAACTGAAGAACTAGGAAACTATTGTGATGATTTTGATGACTGGCAAAGCAGGGGTTGTGTTAGGACGATCGTCAAGACAAATGCCATCAACGCTGTGGGTCGTACTGCTAAGAGGAATGGGAGAATGGCCTTCTACTTCAACCGATTGGATAAAGATGTGGTTAAAAACATTTGTTCAACTTTTGGATTCTCCCAAGAATTAGAAATCGCTAAGATATTTGCTCCTAGCTGAACTCTTATCTCACTGTTAGCCTTGGATTTATTGAATATAAAATTGAGTATACAGAGCATGAAATTAGTAATTATATAGGTAACTAGTATTGTATAATTTGTCCAGATTATTTAAGTTAATGATAGCTGCACTTGCATTCTAGAGGTATTTAAATTTAGTATGTTTTGGTAACGGTTTGGTAATTTGATTTTGGTAATCATTTCTGATATTATACATCCTTTTGTTTTCTTTCGTTTACGGGACATTATTCTCTTGCGAATTAAAGCTGAAATTTAAGAATTTGGGGAAAATATGCTGGTCTCAGTTCCTGAGAATAAAATGAAAATTTTACCTGACTTTAATAAATTCAAGATCGTATTTAGCTGTATATTCGTGTTTCTACCTACACATAATGGTACCCTTCAACGCGAATGAATAAAACGGGCAATTTTAGCAGCAAGACAATATCCATTTACAATTTGGGTAATATTTTGAAAGCATAATATGTATTTAGTAGCATTAAATTAATTTACTTATATAATTTATTAAGTGCATGATTGATTGAGTAAAATTTGCTTTGCTGTTAAACAAAATGCACATAATATTCCAATCTAATAACTGTTAGTATTATATTTCTGTGTATGCAATTTGCAATAAAGGCCTTTCAAGAAGTAAGAAATACGTATGAATGATATGGTATTTTACATTATATTGTATAAAGAGCTAAGGCAGCTAAGCCTCATGCTACTTCGGATAGAATGATGTTCTGAATGAACTCATACAGTACACAATCGCTGTAGTTTTCCATATTTCGAAATTATTTCACTGATCATTTATATTGAAAGCGATCCAAAAGTCAGTTAACATTTGACAAGGTACTTTCCCTTTCCATATACTGACTCAATTTAAAACTTAACAGGACAGAAAAGAGAAAGTTGGACATGTGTAGCAAGAATGTCAACTGACTTTTGGATCGCTCTGTACTAAGTATAAACACACTCATGTCTATAAAATAAATATATTTACAAATCACTTTCCACTATACAGATACTAATGTCGTGAATACTAACTTTCTCCTCATATTCTTTTTCATTGAGTAAAAGCCAAGAGAAAGTCAAAAGCGTGATACTCCTACTTTAATTCGTAACTTAGCTTCTTCGTAATCTATAGTTTACTTAATTTTGCGATAATCAAGGTACTTTTAGAGACTGAATTTTTCATTACATCCACATTGCATGAGCGTTTTCTGAAGATGTTTCAAAAGGTTAAAGAAGAGTCTTCTATTGTCTGTCTTTCAACCCCGATTGAAGATGATTCCATTAGAATTCTATGTGGTAGTCAACATCCAAATATCTGAAAATAGTCATGTAAATAACAACTGAAAATTCAAGCATTTATTGTCATTGCACGTTGCACTTTTACTCCTACAAGAGGAAGATAGGATTGCTCAATCTTGCTTACTATGCTGGTGTGAATTGGGAATGGAAGATTAAGTACATCGGATGATCCAGGTATTTGTAAGCTAGACTGTGTTCGACCATTTATCGGAAATACCATTTTCAGGAAATGAATATGGAGAAAGTGGAGAAAGTAATACGTGCGTGCGGAGCAGAAAGATGTAACGTCTCTCTGGCGTCTCTGGGTCTGGCTGACTTGAAAGAGCTATGTAGTTCACGAGGCTGTGAAGCTTGTGCCGACAAGGAAGTCACAGTTCCAGCTTATGTCTGTTGAGGTAGGTATCTTTTATTAATTAGGAATCAGACATCGGATACCTTTTCGGTGCCACGCACTTGGTATCATACTCAGAAATCAAAACTGATAGCTCTAAAACATTCACGCATATATAATGTTTACTACAAATAGTTCATATCAACATCCTTTAATCCTGGCATTACATTTAGGTACATCTATTATATAGGTAGAGGATACCCGCTAATGTGTGAAAGTAAGTTTAGAATGTATTTAGCTTTTGAGGATTGCTCGTTGGACAACCGAAGAAGGAATTTTTAAAGACTGAAATGCTAGGAAACGGAACCATTTTATCCCATTGAAAAGGATCGTTTTCTCCATTGAAATTGATATTTTTCTCCCATTGCAACTTTCTTACTTTCTCATATTTTCTCTTCTAGTGTCTTCGGCACTTCTTATTTATGTCCAATTATGATGTTAATTTAAGTATATTACTATAATCACAATTAAATTCTCATTTTGAGCTGTTGTGTTATCATACTTATCATGGAGTTAGTGGGGAAGTTAAGCTTATATTTTTATATATCGTATGCCGCAGTACTAAACTAGCTTACGACCCCACGTGTAAAAGTAAAAAGTATTAATGCAGCCATGAACATGGTAATATCGATATTAGATATCACATGTTATTAAAATAATATTATATGTTCGCGAACGAGGAGCGAACATAAGTGCAGGTATTACTACTAGTCAGTACTTCAGTAGCCATTTCGTCGTTTATGTGCTGTTTGCAAGAATCTGCGAAGGAAAGCATTTAGATTGAAGTGAGCTTATGAATTTAAGAATTGCTTCCGAAAACTATTGTCTCATGTAAAAATTCTGGGAAAAGTACATTCGTAGGAAGCCTAACATATACTAACCAACCAAGGTTGGGTGATATGAATGAGGTATAAATGTCTATGGTATATTAACATACCAATGGCAATGGATATGTCATGGATTATGGATATAAGTATCTATACATATGAAACTTCGGTAACATCAAAGGTTGTATTTAGAGTGGACTTATTAATGCCTGCTATCGCTTGCTTGGATGAGATTTCGAATGTAAAGTATTCGGATTCTACCTTACTTCTACATAAATAATTGCATTAGAGCAGCAGTAATTATTTAGGTGAGGCTAATGAAAACGGAAAATTGTGAATTGAAATGTAAGTGGATTTGACAGTGTGTTCCGCATCCGCAGAATTAGCTGCTAAGTTGTTGTGAATGTTGTAATGTAAAAGTACCTGGGTAGATTTCTGCTGAACAAATATCGATTTTAGTCATATCTACCGGTGGTGGTGGGTAAGGACATAGGGATAAAAGCGGTCGGTCGGTCTTTTCCAGGTTGAACTGCTGGACAAGTAAAAGCTCTGGCAGAGCAGTGAGCAAGCACAGTCACTGTGTGTAAGTGTAGTGTGAATGTGAAGGATTTTCGATTAGTTTCGTTTCGGAGCACCCGTCCGGGTCTCCGTCTTCTCTGATTTCCTCCCACTCTGCTCAGTCTCCTCCAGTCTTTTACAGGTATAATACCAGCTGGTTACGTACAAAACTCTCCCACTATTTCCCTGACTAGCTACAGCCATACAACGTACCGTATTATTCAAATTTCCAGTGTTCTCCTAATCCGAGGTTCTCATTTTTTCTACTTTTTATAATCTCATCATTTCTATTGTCAATGTACACCAAGTCGCAATTTCCGTATTGCAATTTTAATGCTTTCACCTTTTATTGAGAAACTGCTGGGCAAATTGTTGCTCTCCATGTTTACTATCAACATATCTATCTCTGTGTTACAAGTTACTACACATCACAATCAACAATCTGGATAAATTCTTTCGTTATGTGACCTTGATTGAGCGGAAAATGGGTAAAGTTATACCTTCTCAATAAGCTTGCGATTATTATCTTACATATAGTTTTATATGTTCAGCACAGAAATATTAATATATACTTACCTTATAAGTTATACCTGTAATAATGCTGTTCTTGTAAATATCTTTGGTATATAAAACTCTTGCAACCCAAATCATTCAAATCTTATAGATACATTTTTCCTGTCACTGAACGTCTATTGGAATTGAAAACAGAAGACAAAATGCCAAAGCCTGGTCGCCTACTATGACACTTTTCTTGCGTTGAGCTTTGAGCGAGAGGCTGCGTTCCGTAATTGCTATTAAGGACAATCTTGAAACCGACCGAATCGCTTCCTAAAGACAATTTTGATTTTGGAGTACTTAAAATATGCTTAGCTTAATGTGTTAAGTCATTTACAGACTGGATTAACTTATCGTGGAACTGGAAGGAGGATATAATATTACTGGCCACAAAAACTCGATCCGGCCTTGACAATCAACTGGAGTTTGGAATTTACTATGTAAATCTATTATCAGTCTAAATTGCACCCTTAAATCCTTATTCCGTTCATTGTGGTACCCTTTTTTACGTACTTCTGCAATAAATAAGATATCATGCTTGCTGTAAGGTTAGATAGCATCATATAGGTCCGGTGAAAGCTTAAATCATGATATTGAGAATTGAGAGTTAAAGTCTAAACTCAATTTCTTCGATCACCATTTTTGTTCGATCTTATTAATCCATTCGTTTTTGTAATAGAAATGAAACAAGCGACCTAATATATGGATTTGCAGAAGACAATCATGAATCATCCCAATCCTGACATATCTTTTGTGCCACCAAAGAATCAAACATAAATGAATCTCAATTAACTTAGAGTAACTGCAGTCCCCCCCCAGCCAATTAGGTCGTCAGTCAACAACAGGATGTCGTCACAAGACGGGTTTCCAGTGGTTCACAGTCATCAAAGTCATCATGGACTCTATTCCGGTGGAATGCGCTCTGCTCAGCCAAATGTCAAAGTACGCAGAAAATGCATGGAAGTACTTTGCCAACCGAGTGTGATATTACTTTTGATGACAATACTGTTGACTTCCGTGGCGTCTGCTTTACTCTCAATTGCTCTTACTTCAAGATACTGGGAAATCATGGTCTATGACCCCGACAAATTACAAGAAATGGTGAATAAAAACAGAACGCTAATGTCAGTGAAGTGGTTTTTCGGAGAAAAGGTGCCAAGAATTTCATTCGAACGATACAATTCGCCGGACTTACTCTATTTATTTCCTCTCCATTCCGGTGTTTGGATCTCCTGTATTGATTTAGATGGTAAGTATAAACTACTAATAAAATAATAATTGCATCCTATTAGATTACTGTATCCATACATTACTGTATACATAGTTCTTTTACATAATAATTTTCTGCATCCGCCCCATTTTATACCGTATACTAAGTGGCATTCGCACTCTTGAGACTTTTTGTGTATACATACATACATATACAATCACAAAGCTACATTTTCTTTAGTGATTTTCATGAACTTCCCATCAGAAAGAGCCCAAGGGAAATGAAATGAATTAATTGTAACGACTCATATAGGTATTATACCAATCTAATTTACATTTTAACTACTTGTACCTTTTACCTTGCTCTTCGAAGTTCGAAACCATGACATGAATATAAAGCGCACCTTATGCAGTTTTCAGTGAGTACATAAGTAAACAAGTAGCTAGTAGTCAGTTTTGCAGTTTGTAGGTATATTGTATTTAACATGCTATTATGAGGCTGTATTGGGTATGTATAAGATGAGACGAGTACATTTACAATAATGGTTTCATAATTTTCACCTATTTTACAGAGATACAGTATGCAGAGCTACAGGAAACTGGATACAACAAAGTCCGTTGTGTTGATCACCTGAATAATGATTATGCAAGGCCAAGTGAATCGAAACCAACGTGGCAACAAAGTAATATGAAAAGAAATATGCTAGCAAGAATTGTATTCTATATAGCTCGGTTAAGTTCCCTTGGATCCTAAAGCGTCCCAATGCTCAATGCTCTGCAAATTCTTGAGCAATCGACAGAAAACTTAATTATGACTCTGACGCACTTTGTCCATATACTATCTAATTTGAATCAAACGATTCTCAGGTAAATAATTAATGAAAATGTTGGAATTGTGTCACAGGAATGCAAAATTTGGCGATAGCCTGTGCCCTGGTCTGTCTGATTCTTCTGGGAGCTGCCATATTGGTTGGACTGTTTGGAATTTTCCGGCGTCAAATCAGTGCTGTTTTGGTGACAGGGGTCATATATGTTTTGTCAGCGACCTTCGCCCTGTTTACCTTAACGATTGTCCACCTGAAGCACAAAAATCGGAACGAGTGTGATCCTCTGGACGTCTGGACGAAACTAACTCCAGATCTCGAGAGGACAGAATATTTCCGATCTGCCAGAGTGATTTCTCACGGTTGGTCTCTCCAGTTGGCATGGGCAGGGAGTTTTGTCTGTCTTCTGGCCAGTATGATGTGGATTTTGTTGTCGAAAATGATGAGATACAATCCCATTACGTTGACCACTTAATCCTCGAAAGACGGACTTTTACTTATGTATTTTATTAAAAGTGACAAATCATGTAACAGTGTGCATACTTAGTGCGTCACTGCGTTCTGCGTAAGAAGCTTATATATCTTCATGATATATTGGACAATCCATGTTGTGACTGGCCGTGGCAATTTTGATATATACATATATATGCGTATTATAATACATACATAGTCTATGTCAGGGCATAATTCTATTTGGGGTAGTGTTCCTTGTCTCTTTATCCCTGTAGTAGATGCTCCCTGATCCTTTATGTACACCGTAGTTCCTAATAGATACTTGCAGTTCGCAGGTCCTGACTTATTATTACTAAGCCATTCTCGCCTCTTTAAGCCCTTGTTACCAAAATCCTCTTCCATATTTAGTATATGCTTATGCCCCCGTCCTGGAGCTCTGGAGTTTCAATTGCGATAATAATATAATCATTACTTTTTACTATATGTACGAACTGTTTATCCTTTGTACGATTTTGGCACGTTATCCAACAATGATAATATACATTGAGAGAAAAAGAGTTAATTAATTATGTAATAATAGGAGGGTACCTAATTGACTTATTCTGCCAGCCTGATGAGTCCAGAAATGCTGCAGTTATAGTTTAATTGAAAAGGGTCAATGTGTAGTTGCTTCAACCCACTTGCAGTTTGCAGTAGTAACAGTGTAACCTAATAAATACTAATAATATAGAGTCTGTAAAAGGAGTGCTATACTATACCTAGGATTTTTGTATCAATGAAAATATGAAGGTCCGCCGACAAAACGATGGGGAGTCTGACTTACAAAAAACAGATCTATTCTGCCAAAAAATTCTGTTTTAGCTGACCTTTAAAATAAATTACCTATTAGGTATATCAGTGTTCAGTCTTCTATTTATACCAGCCAGGCTCTTAAACAGTATACAAATTTTTTAATATTACTGTCATATTATACACGAATACACATGCAGCTACAGAGAAGAAAAGTTATTTTTCCCTGTGGTACAAGTACATGACTAATTACTACACGAAGATGGCCTCTGCAATTTGTATTAATCTTCGGTTTAAATATGTAATTATAAGTATTGGTATATTATTATCATGTACTGCTCATAATTATATTATACTCGAATATCGAACATCATCATGGTTTAATTTCGTTCAGACACTCATCATTCAAAGTTGGGATTTATAATATCCAATCTGACCGCTTTAAGGCGTAAATTAAGATAAGATTATATATAGAACAATACTATGAAACATGTAGTCATGCAAGGGAACATAATTACATTATACCTAACACTGACAACGACTATTTATAGATGTTCGTTTTTGTAGGACTTTAAATCAAACAACTCCATATTTACAACACATAGGCTGAAACTTCCCATGTGAACGCTCTCCTTACTTCATTTAAATGGAATTTTAGACCCTATAATTGATAATAATAAAATCAAGTTATACAAATACGAACTAGATTATACACTCCGTTCGCTTTGTAAGAAAAACGAAATAAATTACATCCCCATGCCCCATACTAGTCGAATACAGTCACACAAGGAATAAATTACTTACTAAAAATAGGTGCAAAGATGAACTTGTTAAAATCTATTGACTGTTTATCTACGGTACGAATCAAGACGGAACTCAATGCTAATCAACCAGTACAAATGCATACTTATCCATGCAACTCAAGAATTGTAAGTCAGTACATAATAATGAATAAATATAATCATGTAATATGTAAACCAACGGCAATTTTATTCATGGCTGACTAATTATCATAGTGTCGATATAGTGTACCTACTCTTATCTATACAAATCTCTAACTGCTGCATAAATTGATTTTAAGGGCTTTGGGGCACTTTGCATCAAAATTGCATGAAATAGTCAACAATTTTAAACATTCATTCGGAATGGGATTAGCATTGAGTAATTAAGTAACATAAACGTAGGTAAGTACTTAACTTAACATATATATCATTCCTTGACAGCAGAGAGCATAATATTATAGCGTTGCGTTGACAGGATTAGCGAATAACTGCCCTATTATTTTGCATTCGCATAAGAGCTACCCTTCTTGGTTTCAGTCCTGTAGTATAATATGGATAGTTGGTTGGATTGGGAGTACCATTTGCCATTATTATAGGATATATAGTGATGGATTTGGATATTGCTTGGTACTTTGGTACAGTAGTCAGTTCTGTATGTACAGTGCAGTGCCAGTGCAGTACAGTGTGGTTGTGGTCATGTCCTGTAGTATTGGACATAAATGTATTTAAACTGCAGAGTATCATCATCATCACGGTTTGCGTTTGTATGATTTGGTTGGTAATATTATGCAACTAGAAGAGTAGGTATGGTATGTATGCTTTTATTTTAGCACACACACACACACCATCATATCACCATATTATGTACATTTAGATACAGGTACATACATTAATATAATGCATACCACAAAGTTGTTCTGTGTATATTAAAATAGCACATAACACACATAGTAAGCAAAAGCAAAGTAATAATACTTTTGTTTTATGCACAATATAGTCATTTTAGTCGTAGTAGTTGCAGTGATATAATGGGATGCGATGATAAGATGCATTTCAATTCAAACCGAGAGCAGATAGAAAGACACAGACAATACAGGGCAAGCAAGAGCACAATAAAATAACGTTGCTAGGTAGTTGGAAGGATAGAGGTATTTGCACTTGCCTTTTATTGAGTAGAACCGAAAGGAGTACTCTGCTGTGTGTTAGTCTGTGTCAGTGACAGTGACTATTACATCAAGGTATTCTCATGGCCAAAAGCGAGAAATTAGAAATCTTCTGCTTTTTGTTAACTCTGTGCTAACTATACGAAAATACGACGAAATAAACACATGCCTCTGCTGACTATAC
>JABASH010004092.1:0-14849 GCA_019776445.1 Tomocerus maximus | reverse complement strand
GATTCTGATGCATCGGCAAAACATCAAAATGATCGAATCGGCAGCCGATTCATCGGCATGCCGATGCATCGGGGCAACCCTAACAATTAGTACTCCACCCTAAAACACTCACCCACATATACGCCTTGATACTCGATAGAAATAATCAAAGAAAACGAAGCCCTAACGTAATACAGCTAACCGTCAACATACAAATCATTTTGGATATCATACAAGATGCAAGTTAGGTTTTGGATATTATATACTTGACCGTCGGCTGTTTTATGTGACAGCTTCGTTTTATTTGATTATTTGTATCGATTTTAGATTTTGTGGAAGTTTAGTCGGGTGTGTGAGCAGTGAATGTCGGACCCTTGGGGAATCTTTCAGGAGTGCTAGTATAATGGTTCAATAAATCAGCTGAATCTAAAGCTTGATGATGCTAATTTGTCCACCCCAGTATATTGAACAATGACACCAATTTTATTATAAGATTTTAATATTTCCTGAGTATTTACATTGTTGTGTTGATATCATGCTGTTTTTAAAATATGGTAATATTAATTATTTTACAATTCAATTTTTTCATTTAAAATTAGGGTCCATGCATAAATAGAGAATGTTTGATCAGTGATGATAAAGGAAAGAACTAAGAACTTTTGCCAAAGAAATCCATGTCCATTAACGGAGAAGAACACTTATCGATGGCATATGTTTCTCAGTTTAAATACCACAATTAGTGCTACAGAACAAATACTACTGCCTTTTTTGTGATGTCGACAAAAGAGTTTTTTTATGGGAAACGATCTAAAACCGATTTGTTTGACAGATGAACCACCGGCATGTATTTCTAGTGCTTCTGCTGTAGGTTATTCAGTACCAAACCGTTGCCCACCAAACACTGACCTCCAAAATGATGGCAGCTGTGCCTATGCCAAAATTGTAACTTTAGATTGAAAATCCAATTTTGGACAGCTACATTTTGGGTTTTAAAATAATATATTTACTAATTGAAATTATTTATTTAGGTCTAACAGCTTTATATAAAATCAAAGGATTGAATCCATTGTAATAAAAGTCTACAAATATTTTACATGTTCTGAAACCCCCACAAAAATCAGTGGTAATTTTAATAAACCATTGTAATTAAAGGGAATTTTAATTTTAATGCATATCAAAAAATGAGGTTAGAAGATAAATGGTCGACCGTACTGGTACAAAAAATGCAATTAACATTGAGTGGAAATTTTAAATTAAGAGAATATTTGAATTATTAAGGGTTAAGGTTAAGATCTAACATTCGTTAAAATAATTTAGAATGCAATACAAGCTAGGTGTATAACATTGGCTTGCCATTTACATTTTTTTTAAATTTATGAATACTTAGCACGAGTATGTCTGTAGTATTAGTAAGTAGGTACTATAAGAGATCTCAAGTAGGAAACCCAGACCTTTTAAAGTATGGTACCTACTTATGCATCAACCCAAACCGCAAAAGTCAGTGTATAATATTATTACCTTACATGTGTTAGCGTCTAAAACAACATATAAAGAATGTTTTACAATGGAATTTTCAAGGATTATGCATAATTTAATCTGTCAGAAATATGTTTTATTTGACCATTGAATAATTTTGATAATTTATAATGCATGTTTGGATATCATTATTCTCTAGTTGGTATCAAAACTCTCAGACATGTTGTTTTGAACGCTAACCTATGTAATTTGTGTACAGGGTAACTACAATATTCTCCCCCACAACAGACCCCACAAACTAGGTACTACCTGCAGGTACTACATAGGGATGTCCACTTATACAGTATAACAGAATTTTTCTAATAACATCAAAATTTAAAATTGGTGAAGGAACTTTACTTTGCAATAATAATTTCAAAAACAATTTCCTTCGAAACCGGAGGTTGAAAATTTTCCAAAATTATTGTGGGTGAATCCAATTTTGACAAATATTCAAAAATGTTGGAAAATGGACCATTTTTGATTTTGAAGTACAATAATATGGGTGCATTGTTTCACTATCAAATATAGAAAATGGTTACCTGATACAACAAAGTCCGCATTGATTAACATTCATTTGATAAAGGGTTTTAGAAGTTATTGCACAAAAGAATTATTTTATTACAAAAAACAACTAAACCGTTCATTTTAAGCCTTAAATTTTACTTGAAGTATTTCCCGTTGTATTCCTGCACAGACAACAGTAAATGAAATTATTATATATTATTACGAATTAAAATTTGTAAGCACTGTACTCTAAGATATATAAATCTTTAACATGGGGGACATCAAAGGTAGGTAATTGAAATAAAATTATCAAGATCAACAAAAGGAAAGGAAAGGGCAGCCGCGTAATTGAATGATGAATTATATAAGTTATATTTATATTTACCTTCACGATATACCCTGACCTCTTTACATTCCATCGTTAAATCTTCTTCCACCAAACCCTGAAATGCCTTAGTACCGCCGCCCACACCAAAATAATGTGTTTTTGCAGCCAGTAACCTGAAGAAATCATAATTTTATTATTATTTACGCAAATCACATTTTTGCTACAAAATTATTTTAAGTCACTCACAGCTTTCCGTTTGGTTTTAATCGACTTTTGACGAGATTGAGCAGTTTCGGAAGATTTCCTACATTGTAAATTGTTTCAGACGAAAGGATATAATCGTATGAAAAGTTTTCGACAACGTCACTAGCTTCCATTAAAGTCAGCATTGATTGCCAATCACCACAGAAAAATCGACATTTACATAATGTTTGGTCGTCTCCACAGTTTATTATAGCGTTTGGGATGGTCAAAAAGTCCAACACTTCGTTATTCTGTTCAAATATAAATACACAGTACCTCTATCACTATCAGACGTCAGAACAGCTTTATTAGACATCTTGCAGTGCAAGTGCAGATACTGCAGATACTATAATAATATTTATTGAGTCAGCAGTGAGTCAGCAGTCGACTCGTGATGTCAATATGTAGATCATCAAAATAAATTAAGGTTTAATAATTTAATAAAATAGAGTCCAACCTTACAAGTTTCAAAGAAATTAATTCTTCCTTATTTTGCGTATAATAATTTTAAAATTAATTTCTAAATCTACGCAATCTTTAAGAAAAATCATATAATAGTTTTAGAAACTTACATAATCTTGAAAATGAACTTCGGCACCTTTACCGGCAGCATATAATCCCAAAAGACCTGACCCACAGCCAAGATCCAACACTCGGGTAGATGGCTGTATAAATACCTCGTCGGGACTTTCATCAATGTATTTCAAAAGATCATAGGTACACTCCCATATTTTAAAACCACCTGTTTAGGGTAATAATTACAGAAAATAATAACTTCAATGAATTAAGTACTAAGTTCATAAAAACACGCATACAGGGGTACCTAAGTGCATAATGTTAATAGATAATACTTTTGACTAACCCTCATATACAGCACAATTAAGATCCGAAGTTGATTTCAAAATATTCTTCACATTTTCGTCTTCCTTAACAAAATCTGACTTCATAAGCATATTGATTAAAATGTATTTGATTTCAGATTTCCCAAATCGAAATTCTGATGAAGGAACTTCTTTTGCAATTTGAAAGCTCTGGTCCGTTATTCTAATTTCCTTGGCATCCCTCCATTCTATTGCTTCAGCTCCTGCTGCACGTTGGTCTTGTTCATCTGACTCATCACGTAAAAACTTAAACATTTTTAAACCTCGTTTTCGATTTTGACGTTCAGAGTTCCAACAAATAACGACGGAGTGTTCAAAATTCTGTAATTCAATCAAAAGTAAATATCTTAGTTAAGTCCGCTGTCCCCGCCTGCCTATTTCGGATCTCGGAATATTTAATCCGATAAGTGATGGAGCAAAATGACATTTCGCTGGATTTTTACAATTATATCGACTGTAATGGTTAAACACATAATTCCGATTCCCCATCGTAAGATACACTTAAAAGTTGCCCAACATTCCCATTAATTACAGTTTTATTTGAGAGGTCGATTATAAACAAAATTCCAATTCTCAATTTGCCCTTCCTTTATCTTCCCCAGGCCCCAGGGTGTGTAACGTGACCGCCACGCCAGGTAATGTCTGGTAAAAATTTAATTAATTATTGGGGTCATGTCTAAATATTCCGAGATACAATACGGATTCATTGTAGGACGAACTTCTGAGCCCTTTTCCCGAAGCAAACAAGAATGAGGTCAGTCAGTCAAACAGTCAAACCACAAATCTAGATCAAAATTCATCAAATCTAGATCAGAAAAGATTAAACTTATCTCCAAATTAATTACTTTATCAAAATTAGAAATAGTGTTGAAGTATATTACATTTTACGGTGGCTGGAGTAATTTTGAATTTGGATTCCAGTTCCACAATGATTTCAATTTTTAACATTTGGAATTCAATAATAATGCAATGTGTCAGGTATAAATTTCGCGCTATCAGAAATAGTTCAAGTCAATTGGTTAAAAATAGCCCAGAAGTTCGCGGTAGGTTTAATTCAAGAATAAGAAAGCTGAAAGTTGAGAATTTATTAGACTTCGACTTTGATTTTGAAAAGTATTATTGAATTTGTATTTTGAAGTGCCTTTTTATGAAATTTTAGATTATCGACAAGAATATCGATTACAGGATAAATTTGCTCAACATTTTGAAGGAATTGGCTGAGGACACCACAAATATATGTCATAAAGGTGAAAGGTAAAGAACAAAAAGTTTCAATTTCAAATATAAATGTTGAATGTATAATAAAATATGTTAGACTAATAAAATTTGAATGCTTTAAAAATTTGTCATAAACGCCCCGTTGGGGATTAATCAAGGAATTTCACATTTTTCAAATACAAAATAATGCTGACTGGGCTGGGTGGATAGTATAGTCTCTAATTTTATATTTTTTTAGATGCAGAAATTACTTGCCGATTTATTATTTTCCTTTCTTTGTAGTTAGATTGACTGAGCAACGTGATGGTTTCACTGGCAAAATTGGCTGAATTTCATCTGTTTTCTACGAGTATTCCACAACCGGGAAATGTCAAGTGGTCAATCGACTCCCAAGTCGCTGTCAACAGTAGGAAAGGGATTTCCTTATTTGTAAGTCTTGCTCTTCAACATTCAAATCATTTTCAGCATATTAAAAGTATAACTTTTAAAAATTATGTTTTGATTATTAATTTTTTATGTATAACCTTTTGCGGGAATTTATTGCGATAAAATATTTTATCGCAAATAATATGATTTTAGAGCCTCTCGGGGGTTAGTCGGGAAATTTCCGAATTAAAACTCACAAGAATTTTTTTGATGTATTTGTTATAGGAGTTTCTGCCGGACCCAGGTCTTGGAAGAGAGTCGTTCAAAGTCTTCAAAACTGTGAGAACATTCATTCCAATTAGTCAGCTCAATATTTACAAAGTTGATCCAGGGTTTTTCTATGCACACGAAGTTTTTGGGGGTGACAAGCGCCAAGTATTTGCCATCCTGCAGGATAAAACTTTAACTCCTAAGGGCTACGAGCATAAAGGAGTTCAGTATCATCATTACTTTAATAAAGTCGACTGGTCAGTTAATCCTGTCTTTGCAGGTTCACATGGGTGAGTTTGTTGCATTGCATTTTTATTAAAAATAGAGCCAGAAAGTTTTATTCAATATTTAAATGGAGAATTTTTTCATTGAGAATTTTTATTTTTTGACAGACCTCCCAAATGTTTGCTTGGAGCCTTAACATCAAACTTTCAACTTTTCATTTATTGTCACAATAATGTAAGATACGGTAACAGACGGGGAAAGTATAAACGTCGTGTTAACTTAACGGAAATATATAATAAAAGTCTTCTTGGCACGTGGATATCCAGAGACTTTTGTTTTGTAGAGTATCAGAGAAGATTAAATGAGCTGGCGATTGTAGGTAAGAATAAATTACCTTTTTTGTATTTAAAATTTACTACAATTAAAAATAAAAATTGTATGCATTCAGAACTCCTAGTATATCGATCTATAATTTATATTTTCTGAAGATATGTTTTATTATTAGATTTTTGTTGGATATCTTTGTGGGACGAAGATAAATATGACTTTTTGGAGACTCCCCAGTATGAAACCGGGTTAATTACATGTCATGCCAATGGTGACTTATGTATTTGGAAGATAAGATCGGCTGCTACTGGAGAGGATTTTTCTGTTAATCTTCTTTTTAAGAAAAGTATTTTACCAAACGAAACTGTAAGATGCCTCAAGTTTCATAAATTGTCATCAGCTTCAGGTAATTGTGATGGCTAGAAGTATTTTATTATGCATATGCACATTGAAATTAATTGTTGATATTTCCTTTAGCTATCTTAGTGGTTGGCACAAACAGTGGGATCATAAAGTTATACAGATTAGCTAAACAAATACCTTTGGATGAGGCTGAGACAGACGCCGTGCCTGATGAATATTTTTTCGATTACGCAATGGACGATGGAGCGGAGATTTGGGAAAGAGATCTGATGCAGATCGATTTAATCAAGATGATTACAACTGTAGACGAAGACAATAAACAAGACGACGAGCCGGAGGGTTCTGTTCTGAAGAATGCTAAAAGATTTGATGTATTAGCACTGAAAAATCATAACCATCTCATCTCATTTACAGTATGGGTTGCCGAACAACACAATATAGTCTTAGAAATCAACCATATTCAAATTCCGAAGTCTCCCATTGTTGGTAAATTATTTACATCGTATTTATCAAACAATAAAATCGTACTTATAACTTTTGACGATTTTATTTAACATGATGTTTGTTATTCAAGGTATTGTTTATCAATCGGAAGGAAACTTCATTTTGTGTCATGAATATGGAGCTACTTCGGTAGTGTCTCTTAAAAATGGTCTGGTATCGTATTATAATGAATCTTTTCAAATATTCCGCATACGACAAAAATTTAAATATCGATTGGATAAGAAAAGGTATAAGAGATATTTCTACTATGGGATGGATATTTCGCCAACTCGGTCTATGATTTGTGTTTGCAGACAGTAAGTATTTTTTCGTTTTATTTCATTTAGTTAGCATTTAAAAAAGTTGTGAATGCTCATTGAATGATATTTTTTAGTTTGGGAAATCTTTTTGACCACAAATTAAGAATGCCAGGGAAAGTAGAATTTTATTCACTGCTCCCTCATAATGACCCAGTTACTACTTGGCAAGTTGTTAAAGGAATATATGAAAAATGTTACAATTTGAGTAGAATTCCAGATGCTCTTCAAGTTTTACGGTAATTATTATCTTCTTCAAGTATTGTTTCTGTATTGAAATTAAATTTTATTATTGAATTATTGTAAAGGTTTGAGTTGAAGCGTTTCGATCGCCAAAATTTTGAATGGTACAAAACTGAAGAATCCCTTAAAAACATGTATGTGGAAGATGCTCAGTTTTACTTGTGGTGTTTACGGGCCTTATATAAAATCGATGAGTTGCGTTTCCACAAATTGACTAAATTAGGCGATCCAAGAATTGAATTTTTGATGAGTAATGCCATTGATTTAGTAAGAAAATTTCGCTCTAAATATTTTAAATGTGACTATACTAATTTTTTTTTAAAATCCCTCATTTAATAACAATTTTTTGTACAGCTTGCACAAATTCGAGAAGTCCAAGACTATTTGGTGGAATGTAACTGTGTTAATCTTGTCGAAGAACTTACTAATAACCCAGATAATCCTGATTTTGAACTAAACGCCTTAAATGTCAAAAGTTTGACCAATATATACAAATATCTGAGAGCTAAAGATCACGAAGTTCTTGCAGACGCTCCAGTTTTACAAACTCCTGTCGACAGTGATTGTGTCATTTGCTTAGAACCCACGCAATTTCAACGAAATGAGAAGGATATTACTTCTGGCACTATTTTACAGTCTGGATTTTTGTGGAATGAATTACTGTGTAGCAATTTCCATACTGAAAGGGATATCTGCGTACTTTCCCTTACTCCTATAAATGAACATCCTGCAAGAATCTGTATATATTGTCGGGTCTCATGCTTTCCTGTACCAAGTGAGAGTTTGAGATTGTTTATCTGATTATATTATTTTTTTGATTATATTTAAAATCTGACGATATTTTCCAATTTATTTGCAGGTTTGGGTCAAAAACCTCGGTGTTGTTTATGCGGAGCCATGATGTACTTACCGGCGTCTATAAAAGAATTTGCGGATGAGCCTAAAGAAAGTAAGGATAAAGACGGCGAAACTTCTGGTGATGAACAATCTCAAGATTCAGAATTGCGTCAGGATGGCCAGTCAGATGCAGGCTCAGAAATTAATTCTGATTTGGAATCCCAGCAAGGATCAGAACAAGAAGATAGTGATAACGAATAATTATTTATTATGATTGTTTTGGTTTAATATTTTAGGTATCATCAACTAATTGTCTTAACTAATGACTTTTTACAATAAAATACCGAATTAAAACTAAATATAACGTAAAAATTGTCAGTTCCAATGATTGATGAAATCGTTGCAATGTTTAATACCAATTAGGATTATGATTGTCGGTTGAAATCGAAATATCCTGTTCCGAGTGGCATCCGTTCGTATATGCCTTTGGTGGCCAGTTACTTTCAGAGTAGTTTTCGCAAAACATTCCATTATTATGATTTTGTATAGGAATTTGAAAATTGGATGATTGTACCCCATTTTCATCATGTTTCATATCATAATGTTGTAAATACGCGGATGGATGGTTGTCATTGCCTACATTACCATATGAAAGTTCCGTAATAGGCAATAACTGTGGACTAGGAATCCTGTAGTCAGGAAGAATACCATTCGGTTCAAAAACAGCATAATGAATTGGCTTCGGGTAGCCTTGAGGAAGAAGGGTCCTCGGATTTAAATTTAGAAAGCCAGCAATAAGATTAGTTGTTCCCTGACAATTCAGACAAAGTGATTATTAATGTAAGTAAGACATTTTATAACTACAATAAAATAATAGAAATCACTTGAGAAAGTCCTTTTGATAAAAGTTTTGCAAAAGAAATCGTCTCCATTGGTTCATCTCTCAAAATAGTTGATAGAGCTGAAATATAATTTCGGCCAAGTCGAAGAGTTTCAATCTTAGAAAGCTTCTGGGTTTTTGAACGAATAGGAATACATCTGAAAAAAAAAATTTTGTACAAATATCAGCCATAGGTAACTCTTTGCCCTTTGTTATTAATTTATTAATTACTGCTTGCTTAAGGTCTGGTAGACTTAGCAAGGTGAGAAGTAGAAAAACCAGAATCCTCATTAAGGCCACAATTTTTCACCGATCGGTGATATAAAAAACGATTTATGAAGAAATTTTGATAGCAATCGGTGAAAAATTGTGACCTGCCTGTACAAGAAGACTTTTCTAATGCATTGATTTGAGTAATCTCACATTGCCCATATAAATCACCCCTAGACAATTGAATGTTTGACGACTTAGGTGATTGAAATAATCGTATTACTTTCTAAGTTTATCCAAAGCTGAATTCAATCCATGCATTCGAGTTCGCTCCCTGGCATTGGCTTTACTTCGTCTTACTTTGAACTTTCCAGATTTAGGTTTTGAATTTACATCGGCAGTGTCTGTAGAAGAATTGTCCTGAAAATTTCCTGATCGGGATGAATCGAACGAAGCATTTGATGTTGATATACCCGTCTCAGCACTGATATCCACAAATATTCAAAACTTGCATTAAAACTGTTAGAAGGGAATGTGTTTAAGGTGTCAACGTATCAGAGTAGGATATTTCAGAACTCGCTAATTGCCATGTTAAATCATTTTTATTTTTCTGTCAATGGAAAATGCTTATAAATTTACAACTCCAAAGAAGTTTTGAATATGACAAGCTCGATTATTAACGTTTCCAAGAAAATTGCGATTTATTATAATAATATTACGCAATTCATAGCAAACTTATGCTTTCAGTTTCAAAAAAGTGCAATATTTATTTTTGTTGTTTAAAAATGTATTTCAAAGAATGAGTATACTTACATTACGTTTCCGTTACAATGGCTATGAAAGTTTGGGCTATGGTACACTGAAAAATCCTCATTTTCTTCCATTTTTTATTATTTTCACTTCAACAACCTTTTAACACCGTTGATGTTAGTTGGACGAAGGACGGTGGAATTGGAAATTGAGAAAATAGTTTATGCTACTTGCTACAAACTGAAAAACTTCACAACTGAAGCATTATATAGGTAGGTAACCAATATTTAAGATAGGTTGTGGGATTTATTGCACTAAAAGCAAGATAGTAATTTGACATAAGCAGATATTGCATTAAATCTCCCATATGGATAGCTAAGCTACTCTACATAGGGTATTGTGCAGTGCACTGACGGGATTGTCTCAGGCAGTAATGGCAAATGACAGATGTCAATCCATAGAACTTAGCCATAACACAATCTAAAACATGAAATAAGCCTTTCATTGATTTGCATGATAAGGTTCAATTAGAGATGTGCTTTAGTGGGATTTACTGTTTCACCCGAATTTAGGGTGTTTACCCCAGTGTAATCTCATTAAGCAAATAAAGTAGCCGTAAGTGATTCTCGGTGCTAGACCACTTATCGTCATCCTTTTTCTGTCTTTCCGTTTTCGGAGTTTCGTTACACGTGCATTAGGGGACAGATTAGTGTATCATGTCAAGCAAGATTTTCCATATGGAACGATGAGCAAACTACTTAAAGCCAACATACAATCCAAGCTGGAGTTGGTATACCAATTATTGACAAAAGGGGGGATCCACTACAGAATCTCCTGCACATATATTTGTAATGTAATACCCTTCTTGATTGGCAATAATCATTTTTCAAACAATTTTATGTGTCAAAAAAGCTTTATTCTCATCCACATTCATATTTTTCGGCAAAATAGTCATCAAATATTATTTTTAAAAGTTTTAGTTTGTAATAATTGTAATGGAACGCACTCGAAGGATAATATAAAGTAGAAACAATCAATTGAATATAATATAAACCATTGCAAATAGAGGGTAAAACAGAGGAACTTCAAAACAGATAGCTGATGATTTAAAATAAAAATTACGATTAGTATTTTTAAACATCAAAATATGGAGCATTTTTCTAAGATGAACACTAACACAACAAAAGTTACACGGATCATCAGTTTTAAAACTCCTCCCCCAGTCAAAGGGTTAGTCCGATTTTGCCTATTTACGAACTTAGTTGTTCTATTGGTTTTGCATTTCCAACAAAAAATTTCAATATTGTAACTTCATCCGTTCGAAAGTTACCGTGCACACGGACGGACAGATATACTATAAGTATTCACATACAGGGGTAACTAAAAGTTTCTCTGAATAATATGAACTATTATGTACGTTTGTAGTCTTCTTTAATATGCATATTATGATCTCGGGTTTGTTGATAGTGACCATGCACTGACCTGTGACACTGTATTCAATGATTTTAATAAACCGTGGGGATCTGTGTGTGTATGGAGAGACAATTTTGCGGAGAGATTGAGATGTTGAGACATCTATATACCTACAATTGCTATTGCGATGAAACGAAATTCATTGAATACTTTGAAGAAATGAGTCCCTTCTACTGCGAGGCATCCCCGAATTTCCGTGACTTCTCCCTGTAGGTGTTAATTCAGAATACATTTGATGATTATTGCTGGCTCCTCATCTTCTCTCTTTTCCCACTTTCATTTTTAGTTTTCGGGTCGATGAATTCCTTTGGGAGAAAACTAGGCTGGATTTTGATGTCCTTGGTGATTGTTATTTTAGACCAGTCAGTCCCTTATAGTAGAAAAAAGAGTCTTTGGTTGGTGTCCTACCATTTCACTATTTTCATTTTCAAAAATACTAATCGCAATTTTTATTTTAAATAAATCAACAGTTATTTGTTTTGAATTTCTTCTGTTTTACCCCATTTGCAATGGTTTATGATATATTTAAAATATTATATTAATTATTTTGAAATTGTCTTTAAGCGTTGCATTTATAATAAACCACTCACCCATATGTGGGTATACATTTTATCGGTATACACAAGCATATCCTTGCCTAAAGGCATTACTATTCGTACGGTTCTTACAAGGAGAGATGAACCGTTAAATGCAATTTTCACTGTTACACTTGCAAAACAAGCTAAGACGTAGCAGTTCTGACGTCTGCATACTTACGTGTGTGTAGTTCATGTTGAAGGTCTCATAAATATTTGTAACCTTATAGGACTAAAAGCAAGAGGGCAATAGCCCAAATTATATTGGCATTTAAATTGTTGTCTCCTCACGCTTAAAAGTTACGCATCAAATTTGTATTATGGATTTAAGAACATTTGCCAATATTTTAGTAACACTTTGGTGTTTGTCCTATCCGTCCTCAACATGGACCGCAGTGCCGCATACATTGAATCCATCCTCCCCATTTTCAGTTGATGTTGATATGGAGCGGTAAATTGAATAGTTTGACTTTGAATTCTAAAAACTGTCATTAATATTTATATTATTTGTTTTGTGGTTTAATTTAAATTAAAATTGTAGCATTATTTTTCCACTATGATAGTCAAAGCGATGGAAATGAAAACGAGGACCCGTACTCCAATTTTTTATATTATGAAAAGACCGAAACATATTATGCATATAACGGTATACAAAATCAGGGACCCTGTGGGAAATTTATGAAATTGTACAAGGAATCAAACAATTCTAACAATGGAGTTTGTCTGTGTGAAAAGGCCATTACAACTTGCCCAGGTCGGCCTTTATTATACTGGAAAGAAACTCAAAGATGCTACTATGCATATGAACAGGTAATGAAAAATGAAATATACTATTTAAGCATATTTATATTTTGAAATAATAAAACAATGACGAAAATGTAGACTAGGTAGTCAAAACAAGATTGAATTATTTCAAAAGAGTTTTATGTGATAAATTGAATATTTCTAAAAGGCATTTCTTGTAAGCTTTTTAAACAATTTTGACCTATGCGTTATGGTTTTTTATACTAACAATAACAAATGCCATAACAAATACAATGTGGTAAGAACCTTTCATTTTAAAAAGCTATAATGATGTCAAATATTGAAATCATCTAATTTATCGTACAATTTTCTAAACATTTTGGAAAATTAAGATTTTGGATGTGAGGTGAATTGGCTTTTGCCGATACCTATATGGTTTAAATAAAAATGTCATTTTACAAGTTGAGTTTCATTTACCATACAATTAGGGACCGTGTGGAAATAGGGAATGGTTGATCAATGATAATAAAGGAGAGCCCTATTGCCAAAGAAATCCCTGCCCATTAACGGAAGATTCAATGGACAACAAATATGAAATCCTGTCGTATATTTTTTACTTCAAATACCAAGATACGTGCTACAGAACAAATACAACTGCATTTTGTGAGGATGGCAAAAGGCTATTCTTACTCAAAACTGAACCAGGACCGATATGTTTGACAGATGAACCGAAATGTTTTGTTGGCTACACTTTAGCCTATTCAAAACCACACAAATGTCCTCCAAACACTAATCTTCAGAAAGATGGTAGCTGTGCAAAAATTATAACTTATATGTAAGTTAAAAAGTAGTCAATTCAATTTTAGGAAGCTTCATTTTGGAGATTAAAATTTAAAATAATAGAATATTTATTAATAATAAATTATTTATTTCATTTAAATTTAAATTGAATCGCAATCAATAAAAGTGTAATTGTCATTCCAGCATAACAAAAGCGGTTATGGTAATGAATTAATCATTTTTACGGGTATCTAAATTAGCTCCTACCAAAGCATGCGTATTTATTGGATTCTATAATGATCACATTCACGTCACAGTTTTATTTTTAACAGTTCTTTTTGCAATGACTATTTTACTTAAAATATTTTGGCAGCTTATTATTTCAATGAAAACGGAGATTATGGCTACGTATAGGTTGGATTCCAAGGAGAGTCTTTTAGGAATCATTTCTTCATAATCGTCATGAGCTTTAAATTTTTTGATGAGTAGATTCAAAAATAAATCAAAATAATCCAGATGTCTAACCGAGTCAAACATTCCAGATTCTAACAAACGTCGAAATGCGTCGTTAATGTTTTCACTAAAACAATCTTGAAACAGAACCGAATACGTAATGGGGTCCGATCGGTCCTCTTTGATTTCATGGCATTCAATTGGATCAACAAAAGATGTTGACAACGAATCCAAATATTTTTTATTTGCTTCTATGCACCCCTTTGCTTTCGAATCGCCAAGCAAAGAGAACCCAAGAGGGATTAAATTTTCTATTTTCTTATCAGTGGTAGTGTAAGTAATATATTTCCAAAAGGATCTCCAAATATCTAGAGACATTGTGGCCAATGACTTTGTGTACTTGGAATAAAAATCAATTCCGCCATATTTAAGGACAAAAGGCACTAAATCTAATTTTTTCATGCGGGGATAATAAACGTTCTCAACTTTGTCAAATCCATCCATTAACATGAAAATCACAATTTTTATACCAGGTGAGATCGACTGGGAAAGATTTCCCTTGTGTGGCTTGTATAATAAAAAGAAACAAGAATTTCACAAAATATTTTCTGAGAATTTTCATTTTGAATTGAACTGTTCTTTATTATGAATTAAACCTAACTAACTCTTGATGTTTGATTATTTAGCATGTAATCCATTTATCAGTATTATTTATGTATAGTAGTAGTGACTATAAGTAGGTAATAACGATAATAACGGTGTTCAGTCTTTCTTTAGTGTAAGTTCCTGTTTATAAAGAATATACCCAAACCGAAGAAACTACTGCTGCTCATCATACTGCAGAGTGGTGTTAACATGATGAACCCAGAACCTACCTGCTCA
>JABASH010004091.1:0-14850 GCA_019776445.1 Tomocerus maximus | reverse complement strand
ATAAATAACATGGTCCAGATCTGGACCTCCAAAGTTACGAAACCTTTGTGGTCCAAACTTGGACCATGTTATTAGAACATGTTATAATCTAAGGTTTTTATTTGGTTTTTAATGTCTAGAAGCTTAGGGAATCGGCCAAATAACCTCAAATTTTCCCTAAATAAAGATTGATCGATTCTTGACATCAAAAAATCCCAAGGCTGTGCACCCAATAGTTTACGAGCCACGAGCTTACAAACGTCAGTGGTCCAGATCTGGACCATGTTATTCATGCTAGGGTTAATTTTTCATAATTCTTTAAGAACGATAGAGGCCATTAAGAGCAATTCTCCTATCTGTATCTATGCAGTATCTTGTGATGTGACCGCTCTTCGAGACTATCACACATACGGACATACGTGATCAAAGTGATTACTCCCAGTCTCATTCTCATTTGCTGATATTTCCCAATAATGAAATTTTAGATCGACAGTTTTTTCATGGTGTTATTCTGTACCGTACTCATCTTACATTAGTTTAATAAGAAATGGTATTTATTATAATATGCACAGTAATTTCACAATGAAAGGACTCGGATTGATTTAGCTTATTAATAAAGAGATATAGCTCGGTTTAAAATATATCAATGTTTTTCATTTTATTACACTTGCGTTATCGAAACCATTTAGTACGGACTAATATAATTGATTGACTATTGTGAGTAATATTCATATTTTTAAAATGACTGACACGCAGCCACTATGTTTGCTGGCTGGCTTAATGGACTAATAACATTCACATGAGAAAAAAAATCAGTTTCTGGTGAAAATGTGCGTTTTCTATTTTTAACTTTTCAAGTAATGAGTAAGTTCTACATTACATAGTAATTTTCATACACTGGACTGGATCCATATACGTGTATAACTAAGAATAAAAGTGTCCTAGCCTGGTATTGTTGATTAAGTACGAGATAGATCCATCTCCATCCTCTGTCACTTCTACTCTATGTAAATTTTTTGATGTCTTTCGATATTCATCTGTATTTTCTGGCCATATGATTTGTTGGCTAGTGTTGTACATGTCAGGGTTTTGTGGATATAAATCATCACCTACTTATTGAAAATCATCACCACAATAATTAAGATTTTTTACAATTGCATATAATTTCAGAACTTGTATAATTATTTGAGTTACTCACCCAGCTTAAACCTAATTAGGCCGTCTTTAGTAGCTACTATTACTGGGAAAAATACATCAAGACCCAAATCTTTTCTTTTTTCCAAAAGTCTTTTCATATGTGATTGGTTTTGAATATCTTTTAAGCGAGTTAATTCATAGTGCTGTGGAGGCATTATGGCAATTTTCTTTTCTGTAGCTTCCTTTAACAAAGCGTCCGCTGTCTCCCACTGTTTTAAACATTTTTATTTCAATTTTTTGCGCAGGGAATATTTTGAAAGTTTGATAATATTTTCATTTAGTAATTTCTCTTCTCACGCCTTTCCCACCACAATGTATATAATTCATCTTTTTATGCGCTAGAGTCAGTCTCTTGTGGAAAATGAGGACAAGTGAAAGAAGAAAATTAATATAGTGAAAGTTCTTTCAAAATATATACGTTAAACTTAAAAAGGTTCAGTAAGCGCCTATAAATATCAATAACTTTCATATTGATACCATTATCATTATAATTAAAACAAGAATATTTTTAGGATCATATTTTCATGCATATGATTATGATATGTATCGGTAAGAGTTTATAATGTATTTTCAAAATAATGGTAAGGAATACGCTAAAGTAATCTCAAAAGTCTTAACTTACCTTAGCATTTTGAACTTCAAATGGTTCAATGACAATTGGTAAAGGTTTTGTCAGTATTGCCATATAGAATATTGTGTTAAACCTTGAACGGGGTTTATAAGTTGTAGGTGTTAGCCAATTACTCCAGTCGCCTAATTTATGTAAATTTATTTATGTAGGTAAGTATATATTATTTATTATTCTGATTATTATTTTATTATTTTACCTAATTTATGTAAATCAGGTACGCATGAAATTGTTTCGCACAAGTTCAAGAATTGATCAGCATTTTCTCGGGATTTTTCTTGCCATTCAGCAATTATTTTCTCGTCACCGAGTTCATCAAATTGGTAATGGGTTGACGAATCCGACGAGAGTTTTGATTTATCTAAAGGCTTGCACAATAGAATGCCACATTCTTCAAACATTTCTCGGATCGCTGTTATTCTCAAGGACACTTCTACGGAAATTGCATCTTTCGAAGTTGGGCCATCATCCGCATCCGTATAAATAAAGGGTAAGTGAGCCCCTGGAGAAAAAAACCCAGGATTCTTTAAATCCAGTCCCGTAGTCTTGTATAAATCTAGCCATCTAGGTGATGCATCTGCAGGGGAAGCAACTCCACCAGGAAAAACCACACCTCCAGGCATGGATTTACTCCGTTTTGATCTTGTCATGACTAGAAATCCTAATGACTGTTTTATAGGAGCCACAATTAGCAAAGTGGCAGAATTTCTCCATGGTCGGGGTTTTGGAAGGGCTTTAGTACACATAAGTCTGAAACCGCACCCGTTCGAGGTTTTAAAAATGTTTTTCGATGCAAACAAAATATAATGGTTTAACTTTGATGAATTCATATTTTTAGATTCTTCTTGTCTTGCAAATAATAATTATTAGCCGGCCGAGTCCAGTGTGATTACTTACATTCTGCTCAAGTCTCTATTTTCCGATAAAATCATTATTTAGGATATTTGTAAGTGTCTGAATTCAGAATTCTATTTTATCTGACAAAAACATGACATAACATCGGACAAGGGGGACTACAGACATTTGTTATGTTATGACATTTATGACATTGAGTAAACCGGATAAAAACAAAGATCCAGCTATAATTTATTTACATTTACATACACAATTTAGTTATACATTACTTGACAGTTGACATTACACCACACTTCAAAATTTCACCCGCCCGCGTCATCTGCTGGTACGGTGAGAAGAGAGAACAGAACAGAGTTGTCGAAGTTTAGATGGATTTACTGAAATTGAGCCATAGCCTTTAAAACCCTTATTTACTTGTGTGTATAGATTGTTAAATAAAGTAGAATTGGTTTAGATCGAGTTTAGTTGAAAAAATTTTGTTAAAAAATTATTTGTTCAAACAAAATGGATGATTAATTTTTGATTATCCATGCAATAATGTACTATTGATGAAATGGGTTGATTCACACACTCACTCGGGTAGAAAAAGTACGTAGTATAGTAGTATCAGTAGTATGTACCGCGAGAGTATCAAATGCCAAAAACAGAATTGAATGTAAATAAGTTTGCGAATCTTCCTTCCTACTTCAACTCTGCATCTTTTTATGTACATTGCGGGCGTACGGCCGGCCGGTACGGCTATTGAAACTGAAAGGCTACCTACTACCAAATCCACTCCGTGTGTATGACATGATACATGAAAAATTCTTTCGTCGATGCCATAATAATAAATAAATAATTGTTGATAATAATTTGTTGAGAAACATCAAGAAAGGATTGGTTATTACTGGTATTTATTTTCTAATTATTGGTATGCAATTATTTAGATATTATAAGAGTACACACATTTTTATCATAATCAATTAATTACTAGTATTCACTAAATTCAGTTCTTATTTAATATGCCCACATTTAATTACCTTTTTATTCATGTAAATAGTAGAGAGTAGTAAACCGCTGGAATTAGCTACAGTAACTAATTAATAAGGGCAATATCGTGATATAAACAAATTATAAAGTTAAAGATAACTAAAACGTAGTACTAAGACCGTACGTACGACTTTTAAATATAAATAGGGTGGATTTCGTTCTCACAATTTCTCGTTCTATTTATCAATAAGCAATGAGAAATTGTCATTTTTCAAACTGAAATACATAAATGAATTATGTAAATTTGCTCACCAGGAAATATGTTACTTTAGTTCAATTGTACATTAGCATGCTGAAGATATTTAGAAAGAAAATTTTGAGCTGTAGGGTCAATCCCCGAGGTTAATGGTAAAAGCTTTCCTGGATTTGCAACGCTAAGTTTTCCCAGGCTTTCGGCCAAATACAACTTGGGGTCAGGGATGGCTCCTAAATCACATTTTCGATTTTATTGAAGGATGCAAATATTAAAAATGGATAATTTAATTTATGTCAGTTTACCTTTCAATGGATCTCTGTTAACTTTTCCGATAAAATTCAATTCTGCATAAGCAGATTGATAGCCGACGATCTCATCAATTTCAACAAAGTGCTCGTCATCTGGAACAGTAGGGTCTTCAGGTAATTCGAACAAACCAATTAGAGCTTGGAGTAATGGGGGCCTGCAATCACAATTTTTGTATCAACACAACCAAAAATCACTCAAGTCAAAAGTTCTTAAACAATTGATTAATATTAAATGCATACCAGTAAATTGCATAGTCTCCATTTATCATAGCAGGGGATTCGCACAAAAGCTTCGTGATACCAACTGCACATATCTTCTTTTCGGTGTTACCAGAAACTTTTTGAACTTCGGCAATAAACAAACGATCCAGAACTTTCGTCATGAACTTATTCTCTATTGAGTCAATTAGCTGGATAAAATTATCTGCCCCGAATTTTATCACGTAAACGCCAAAGAACACTAATAGACACTTCACGAATTTCACGGTTTTTGATGATGTTAAACGTTGAAATAAAAGCATGAAGATTGGTTTCACAAATTGGGCTATAGCCTGCCTACAAATCATAAAAATATCAATAAATGTAAGGAATATTTAAAAATAAATGATGATCATTCATAAAGACGTGATGTGAAAAATAAACTTACTCAGGAATATGCAAAATCAAACTCTGTACCAACTCAAATCCTTCGTGATCATTTACTTTAGAAGCAATCAACTTTTGAAAGACTCCTAACAAGGCTCCCTACATTAAATATGAAACAGAACTTTATATCTCAATATGTAGAATATTAAATATGAATTTATATGGCAAATACACACCAATTTATCGAGGGCGACGATTTGTTGAGGACCTTTGTCAATAAACGACTGTAGCAATCGAACAAGAGGGTGTACATTTGGAGGACGTTCCCACAAAATTGGGGCTAAGAGACATGGGAACAGAGCCATGTAAGTGTCTGGCACACCAGTAGAATGCAATTCCAAGAGCATGGAAAGAATTTGAAACACGTACGGGATGAATTCTGCAATTAACAATGTATAAAATAATAAGCATCAATATTAATTATATTCTTTTTTTAAAGCCAATGCCATTCATGATTACCTGTGACATCTTGTTGCAGAATTCCTTCGATAATAGGAAAGAGTGTGGTTTCAAATACGGTCACATATTGTAAATTGCCCTTGCACATAATTCTGATACAAAGACATAAGCTTTCAAATAGGTAGTGATTAAAATGAGGCTTGCTCGGATTTCTTGACACAGATATTAGTATCTGAGTCAATTTAGGAAGTATATGCCCCATAAGGGGGGCAACGGCTGCTTGTAGAGTCGATAGACACCTCATCAGAGCTAACAAGAAATAGTAAAAACGAATCTTAGTATAAACATTCTTATAAATGGTTTACTAGGTTTACAATAATAATATATAATCTAAAGAGCCACTACCTTTCATCACGTGTTCATTCTCATTGGAAGTCTTCTCCAGTAGAGTGAAGAGATTCGAAAGTAGAATATTTCCATGAGGTTCAAGATCCGCAGACTTTATCCTACAAATTAATATTATCATAAATATTGTCATTTACAAAAATAAAAGATGAAGAAGTTAGATTAACTTACAGAGCAAAGTTGTCCGTTTGCTTCAAAAGCAGAATTTTGTCGATCGTGTAGGCTGCATAAGTGTGCACCACAGGGCTTGAAGAAGTTAGCAAATTCACCAAATAGGGAATGCTTTCCTTTATGGCAAATTGTTGCAACTGGTTACGAAATATCATTAGGTATTTAATAGCATCTGCCTTCAACACAGGATTTTCATTCACTGTAACAAGCAACATGTTAGCCTTTAGCCTTATTTGATCTGGGAATTTATTATTTATCTGAAATCTGTACAGAGCCGTACATTCACTTGTATAATTAATTATGTTGTTTTTACCGTTAGCACTCGACAGATCAGGACGAATCTGGGAGTTATAGAAATCTGTTATATTAACTAATTGATTGGTTAGAGTAACACCA
The DNA here is from genome assembly GCA_019776445.1 of Tomocerus maximus. Taxonomy (NCBI): domain Eukaryota; kingdom Metazoa; phylum Arthropoda; class Collembola; order Entomobryomorpha; family Tomoceridae; genus Tomocerus; species Tomocerus maximus. Next base: position 8,642 of record JABASH010004091.1, on the reverse strand, counting down.
TATTTTTCAGTTCGGCCTTTTGTTGCTAGTGATGTTACAAGATAAATAGCAGCGTCTTTATTTTTCCAGTTTTGTTTACTATTTTCAGCGTATTTAGCCAACATAGCCTGTGATATAAAAATTAATTCACCCCTATTTCTCATTAAAACAAAAACAAATCTATACCAAAATTATCTTAACTTACTTGAACGTATTGAACAAATATTGCAGTGATTTGTTGTTCAAAGTGACGAGACAAAGATTTAACCAGGTCACAAGCAGCTCTCCGACGAGTATCAACATCAGAGCCTTCTATGTCCCTCCGAATGTATTCTTCAGCATTGTCTTCAAATAACTCCTCATCAGTTTCTAAGAAAAATGCAATTCTTTCATTTTTTATATACTACCAATTAATGTCTTTATTCTAACCGATATCCACCAGATTTAAAAATTTCTCTTAAATAATGGTTACCTCGAAATTCCATGTTTGGAATTATGACTTTTTCACAAATACCACTCATTGTGGCAGGATCAGCAAACAATGGCTTATATTGGCCTTTATCAGCGACTAATGCCAAGAACTGAATCGCATTGCTGACAAGCTGAAATCAATAGTTATAGGTAATTATTAATTTTAGATCCTCATTGTTTATTATTGTTGTTCCTCGAACCCTATTTACGGATATTTCGAAAATAATAATTAAATGTTTAGTTACCGAGTCATATTTTGGTTGACTGCCGGTGGACACTAGCAAATTCCAAACGCAATCGACAAACTTGGGCAAAAATGGAGCGAATTCCTCATCGTACTTTTGGGCGTACATGCCAATATTGTCACATATTATAGATCTTATTTGCTCCAACTGACCGGACTCCTCATCGTCCTAAAGTATGTTAATAATCTATAATTCGTTCATCATATTTTAAAACAGTAATCTTTTAGTTTCTTACGCCAGTTTTTAGCAATGGATTTTCGGAAGTTAGCAATTCCAGAAAATTGGTCATCCATACAGAAATGTTGTCTTCAAAGAATTCAGGAAGGTCCTAAAAATCAATCCTATGATATGAAGTGTTACAGTAATTGTTATTTAATGGTGAAATAAAGGTATGAATCTCAAACCTGAAAGTTTAACGAGTAGAATATTTTTGCGATCATAATTAACGAGCTATAAATAACTTTAAGAGCATCCTTATTGTTTGCATGTTCTTTTGCCAATTTGTTCATTGTCTATTAAAAATTACCGAAAGGAATATTAATTACATGTATTAATTATCATGTCCAGTCCGTATGCATTTAGTCAGTTAATGTGCTTACTTACCACAAAGAGCTCTGTTAAGGGCTTTGCAAAATTTTCCAATACAAACTTGATTTCCGTCCAAAGTTTGTTAGACTGAAATTCATATCTGTATCGCTTGAATAAAGAATGAGCTGTGTGTAATACTCCGTTGATTATATGAAAATCACCTGGTTAAAAAAGATTGATGCATACACACATGAAAATTTAGACATAATTTTCAAAGACTTATGCAAAAAGATAAATACATGTATACACAAAATGCAATAATTGTATACTAAAAAATGTCTTAGATATATACATTAATGTTACCACTTACTAGTTGCAAATTTTTCCACCAATTCATTTAAAAGGCCAGGCCATTTTTCAGGGAAATCTTCTCGCCCGATAACAGAAATGGCATCGCTAAGCTGACGCTGGATAGCATTAGGAGATTGAAGCATCAAATTTACGATAAGATTGCGAACAGCAGTTCGATCTTCACTGTGGATTTTACTTTCCTCATCCTCATCCTAAAACAAAGTATAATAAAGTAACAACAAGCGAGCAGCAAAAACTTTAAGACATAAGACAATAATTGTAAGAAACGACAAACGAAATAATCTTACTATTTTCCAGTTCCTTTTTACATAATTCTTAAATGCGATAGAACCAGCTACACGTATGGTTAGGTCAATATCGTTTCTTTGAATTAGGTGTAAGAGTAGTAAGGGATAATTTCTGTTTCTCTCTACAGATTCTAACGACTTTTCAGCTGCAAAAAATATACCAAAATTAAACAAGAACAAGACAAAGGGCAAAAACCCTTAATTGCTAGATTAGAAATTTATTACGAATTTCTCAAACTAATTCATAATTAACTCAAAAACCCATAATACCCGGCTTTCTTATTGTAACATCCGGAGAAAGGGTTTGCTGTAGAAATCCTCCTAGGGAACTTAAATTGGCATCGTTAATTTCCATTGTGCTCAGGTGACAGTATCAAAGCCAAAATTTTCCTGTTCCTGTCCCGGGTTAATTCTTGTGATTGTGAATGCGAGAAACCGAGTCAACTGACAATCGAACCTTCGTAAATAAAAGGGGAAAATTTCTCAAATCGCTGTTGATGTTGACTGTCAACTGTTTCTCTGCTATTTACTGTTTTCTAATAAAAAACGGTCAATGGTCCGCATGTAACGACGTAACGTACTTGTAGTATCGTAGTTCGTTTCGTACGTCCGTCCACCGTCACAGATTTGTTAAAAAAGTTGGTAGGTCGGCAAAATTGCGTCTGTTTTCCCTCTGCCGCTCGAATGATACAGCCGCGCGTTTTATTGAATGATTGAATGATATAAATACTAGACAAGGAGATTTATTATTTAGATTTGGAGAACAAGTTCTTCCGAACGAAGAACTAGGGGAGTGGAAGTAGATTAGGAAGGTAAGGACCTTTGATAAGGTATTTTCCGGGCTCACATGCCAGGGTTTTTTCTCTTTGCTGAGTTAAACTATTTCAAAACCTGAATTTTTTTCCTCAAATCAAGAATGGCTCTTCGAGGTGGCGCAGACCGGGCTTTGGCCATGATAAGGACACTACCCAGGGTCGCCCTTAATAATCTTCGTCCAGAACCTTTGCCACATGGAGAGACTAGGGTAATTAATATTTTTAGTACGTAACGGATGCCAATGTCATTGTGATATTTTAAGCCATAATATTGTTTTCTCTGTAGCACGACAGATCCAGAGGTCAGCACGGAGGTAAAAGACATCATGCTCCTCAAAAGGGGGCTAAACAGAGGCAGACATTTCCTAGACTTGGTTTTGAAGGAGGACAAATTCCTTTCTATCTCAAAATTCCGTGTGAATTCTATTACCGAGGCCATCAGTAAACTTTTTTTAATTTTTTTCTCGGCTCAAAGTGTATGGTATATAATAAGTGTAATTCATGCTGTTTTAATATTTTAATATAGTTTGAGAAGACAGTACCCTCCCATAAGTCTATATCAGTTGCAGTTACTTATTGACACTAATCGTTTAAACCCGGCGGAACCAATCGATCTTGTTGCGCTATCTAATACGAAAGTATTCTCTTTTGATCCAAGTCAGAAACATTTTGGATTTCATCTCACGGATGAAGACGGGGACGATGTTCAAGGATCGAGTGTAAGAAACTCGCCTGTATCATAATTATTATACGTTTCGAGCATTATGTTATAATTGTTATAGATCACTATATAAGCAAAAGTTTGTGAAACAGTTTTATTACTGGCTACGAATCGTTATAAAAATCATCAATATATTGTTCATTTGTCCAATTATCAAAGGACGTATATCAAGTGTCAATTTTCGGTGTATAAATATGTTGGCAAATTATGTTAATCCGTGCTTATTTTTCACTGTTGAATTGAAATAGTAAGACTGTTTTTTTTTAAAATTGTAGAGTGCAGATGTATTTAAAGCAAAGGTAAATATTGAAGTTCAGTGGACAACAGAACGAGTAATCGCAGCTGTAGAAAAAAATGGTGGAACAATTACAACAGCATATTATGATATTCCCAGTCTGTATGCTGCTAAGAATGCTGCGAATTTCTTCCAGAAGGGACAACCAATACCTAAAAGAATGATTCCACCAGAAGATGCAGTCGAATATTACACTGATCCGAAGTTTAGAGGCTATTTAGCCGATCCTGAGAAAATCGCTGAAGAAAGACTCGTTTTGGCTCAAAAATATGGATATGTATTGCCCGATTTAAATTCTGATCCTCAAAAGGACATGCTGTTAAAAAGAAAAGATCCTAGACAACTTTTTTATGATTTGGAACCAGGATGGGTAGTAAGCTTACGAGATAAATGTATTTTGAAACCAAAGGATGAATCATTGACAGAATACTACAAAGTTTAACGCCTTTATTAGTCATACTTTGATAATATACTAGTATCCTTGCTGTTGAAATAATTATTATGTAAATAAATATTCAGCATAGATTTTGAATTGATATTAACTTTTTGTAAAGTAAGTAAACCTATAAGCTTAATTTTTTATTACAAGCACAGTTGTTCTAAACGATCTAAATCTAGCAAAACCATCACAACTTCAGAGCACCTCATACGGTTTCCCTCTGGTTGGTCATAAACTCAAGATTTCGATGTTAATTTTTGCTTCTAAAAACTTATAAATTATACATATATCTAAACGTCTATGTTTAGTGCGTACTTAATTGTTTAAAAAACTTCTCAATCTCTTGGACTTTCACTCTATCGGTAGCTGTTTTACTCAAGTGCTTGTAAATAGTATTTGAGTTGGCATCAAATACAATATCTCCTCCCATTTGGAGAGGATCATCTTTTACATCCTGGAAAGGAGTTATTAGCTGTTTTCCGGCTAGTTTTAAATCAGCACAATACATCATAATGGTTCTACCCCAAACTTTTGCAACCGAACGTTTCATGCCAAAATATTTATAGGTCGTTCTTTCTGTATCTATGAAGACTGGAAATGGACAAGACGTTTCTTGCTTCCATCGTTCAGCTCCGTGTTTTTCTCCAAAAGAAATTACAATAACTTGACAGCCAAGGGTCTCTAGCTAATTCATATTAAACTATTTTAAGTATTTTAAATAAATTTAGCTTAGCTAATATTTATTGCATAGATTGATGTATTTACCATTTTCAGTGAATCCTGAATGAGTGCCACATGGACCCGTCAGGGAACTCATGCAAAGTGCCGTAGGAACACAGCCCAGGTATTACTACTGGAGCTTTCACATATTTCTTTCAACGAAATTTTTTGTCCTGATTCCAGGCTTTCCAAAATTAGCATTGAGTTGTGGAATATTTGGTTGTGCTCATTGTCACAGGTCTTTTCCAAGTTGATATCAATTTCTGAAAGTAAAGAGTCATGATGCTGCTCACACTGGAAAACCTCTTCAATTGCATCTGCTAGCGTTTCGTTTCCTTTGTTTGCAAGCAAAAGATTCTGTATTTTGGTTTCCAATATTCCAGTGCAAGAATTTGCTCCCAACGATCTTGCTAAGTTTTCATACGCATTATGCACAGCAAAAAGTTTCCCTAGCTCTTTCTCTATAAAGTACGAAACTCCCCTTTCTCTAATAGTATTTCTGCATAATAAAATAACAGAATCCACAGTGTCCTTAAATGCATTCATGCATTCTATGGCATTTGTCACTGATATCTCTCCTGTGCTATCGCAATCCATTGTGTAAAAATATTGAGTTGTAATCTGTATGGGTAGTGTTACTGTAAAGTCTGACTTGTTGTAAATATTAATTGTGTAGCAGATCTAAAATTGGTTTTGTATTTTAGACTGAAATGCGTAAAAGTTAAATGAAATTCGGAAGTAGGGTTTGTTCTCTATATCTTATGTAGATTTTATCTATGCTGTATGCATAGCCAATCCTGTGTAGTGTAATGATACGATGATGTTTATAATCACATTTCATTGGAACACCAAGTATTCTAACCTAACAGTATAATACAACTAAGTGGTCCCTTTAAATGGTAATTATGTACTTCCCAAGAAATGCTTTCAAAGAAATATATCATGAGAAAAATCTTGTAATTATAGTTAATCAAATTTTCGCGACCCTACATGCACAGTATGTGAAGGGCAAACTGTATAACTTTTTGGAACGTAACAAGTAACAACGTAAGTACCTACCAGGTGATCATAATATTATTGTGGTTTGGCCAAAGCATAATATTTTATGCAGAAAATAGAGTTACGTAATGTCATACATTTCGATGTTCTTGCATGTATACTGTATACTATATGCACAATGTATGCTAATGTCTATGTGCATGTTGTACCACATAGGAACAAAAGTAAGTGGTATAAGCATGTATAAGTAAGTATTCCATTCCATCATCACATCATATGTACATGTAAGTGTTATAGTTCACTTTCAACGTTACAATAACTTTCAATTCAACAGAGAAAATTAATTCAAACGAATCTGCTACAAAACTTTGGTTTAAGAAATTTATGCAGGTTTCAGGCACGAAAACCCTATAGAATCTAAGGTATTTAATCTGTATTTCAAAAATTGAATTATATACAATCCACTCTGTAGTGCAGTGCAGTGACTGCAGCATATGTATGTAAAGTTTCATTGAGAACTTCGTGTAAGTGAATACATTTCAATGTGGTCCCTTGAAAAAGGATTCGATATAACTGTATAGAAGAAAACGATAAGTATCAATCGTATCAAAATATCTTATAAACACTTTTTCAATTTCATTTAAACACGTATGTTGGCTCAATGAACGCCAGTTCTTGGAAGTTACAGGGACTTAGCTTTTATAACTGTTGCAATGCGACTGTTTAGCAAAACGAAACTTCTTCCCAGAAGTATTTCAACACTATTACAGTACCTGTGTGTGATTTTAATTGTTGGATCCAATTTTAATTCGGGTGAATTGGTCGTAAATGTAAAGAATCAGGTAAGAGGAATTTAAAGCTGATTTTTGTGTTCACCTATAGATGTTTGTGCTGAATTAAATAATATTTTTGTTGATTCAGGGAGGAGAAGTATTTCAGGAGTCTATTTGGGCAAATGTTTCAGAAGAAATTGTTCATTTACAGTTACAGCAACCCGATGGAACTATAATTACTCAGTTTATTGACTTCAAAAATGTAAGAGTTAACTGAAATACGAACTAACTACAGACTATACCATACATAAGATGATTTTAAACTTTTGATGTGAGAATTTTAATGAACTTATGTATTTAACAGGATATTCAAATAATAAACGCTCTCATCCTTGGAGAGGAGGAACAGAAAGAATCACAATTCCAAATATTATGTTTTGTGACCCGTTTTAAGCGGTCAGAGTTCATTCCACCAGACGCGATGGCGAAACTGAGACAAGTATATTAAGCCGCACTTAAATTGACTTTTAGATCTTCATGATATTAAGATTTATGAGTAGTAAGCATATTATTAATAAAACTTTGAAAAACTTTCACTGTTTGCTTCAGAAAAATCCTTGGGCAGTTCGAACTCCAGAGAAAGACTTAGGAAAGTTAAATACAACTCTTGATGTGTTGCTGGATGTCACAAGTACTGATTGGATTTCGCCTCATATAAAATCCATTTGTTGGGACGCTAAGGACGCTACTTATGCCATCAAAGATGAATTGGAAGCTATTTTGACTAGCAAAAGTACAAACAATCTGAATTTGAAAAACGATCAAGATAGTGCGGCTGTGGGAGTGGGAGTAGCAACTAGCAGCGTTGAAGCAAATGAAATGTATCTCAGGGCTGTCAAACCATTCCCAATCACAAATCTTCAAGATTGCTTAGTTCCTTTGAAAAAAGACTCAAGCAAGATGAGCAATCTATCTTGCGTGTGCCCATTGGAGCTTTGTATAAGTAATTTAGCTACTTTTTCTACATTCTTAAAGATTTTGATTTCCAGTGTGTAAATAAATGTAAACAACTTCTTTTCACTTCATCAGGTTGGTACCCGTGTGCATTAAAATATTGTCGCGGTCGGGAGTCACCTTCCATAAATGGTAATCCACCGAAGGCAACATCTTATCGCTGCGGTATTCACACCTGCAAACTTTGTCGCCGTTATTCTTACTCTGTTCCGAGACCATCATCTTGCTTATCGAAAAACTAAAATGTGTTCGGAAGTCGGAAGTAATGATGTCACAAAGAAGATTTAAGTACTTATAAGTACATTTAGTAACTATACGAGTAAGTATGTACAAGTAGTATAATATACTATGAGTAGATTCACAAAATAGATTAATAATAATATATTGAATGAATCGTGTGTATGTAATACGCATAAGTTCCCTTTAAATAGTATGTAGTTCTGAGTTAGAGACTGTTTTACTCAAATAATGAAATAACATAATAAATTAATGTACTTGTTAGAGCATAGGAAGTTTTAGGGAAAGTAGCCAAGTTAAGTATATCCTCATCAGATTAAGTATATTATTACATACAAAGTTGATGCACAAACCTGTTGCCTATACACCTACACTTATTACGAACGACTACAGCACTGAATATTGACTGCAGATTATATTATACTGTTGAGCTTTGCATTATTTTCATGTTAAATGCACACATTTATGATATTTATATAGCTTAACGAAAACTTCCCATTTTAATCTGCACAGTGTAAGTATGTAAAAATAGAATTTTATGTATAGATTTAGTATTTAATAGAGGAAAAGGTAACAATAATGATAGAAATAGCAATGGAATATTATGTTGGAAGGGAAGAAATCATTCCCTACTACTACCCGAGTGACTTTCGGTGTTGGATTTTTTATTTAACAATTTTTGGTAGCTGTTTCTTTATCGAAATCTCGAAAATAATATTCTTCTGGGTATACAATGGGTATTTATAA
>JABASH010004090.1:0-14850 GCA_019776445.1 Tomocerus maximus | reverse complement strand
CTTGATCATTTCCATCTGATTCTTTCTCATTGGTTTCAACAATGTCTTCGGAATTAAAATATTTTTCCGCTGATATTTCGTCTTTCTCTAATTCAATATCACCAGAGATTTCTTCATCAATAACTGTATTTTCCAGCAGTTTTGATTTCAATCCAATTTTTAGTGTTTGAGTTTCAATTTCACTGATTTCTGAATTCTTTTCCGAAGAATTATTTAGCCATGCTGTTTTAGAATAGTCATTTGTTTTCAAATCTATTGACACTTGATCATTTTCATCTGATTCTTCCTCACTGGTTTCTATCACATTTTCTTCGGAACTAAAATCGTTTTCGGACAATATTTCGCCTTCCTCCAAATCAATGTCAACTGCATCAGTTTTTAAATTAGTTACCGATGAATTTGTTTTCAATTTTGTAGCAGAAAAACATTTTGTTTGGAAATTTCCAGATGACAGTTCATAATTTTTGGAAACTTTCTCAAGTGTTTCAACAAGTCCTCTGGAATTAAAATCTTTTTCGGAGAATATTTCACCTTCTTCCAAATCAATGTCAGTGTCGTCATCAACAAATGTATTTTCAATTAATTTTGATTTCATTATAGTTTTCTGTGTTTGGTTTTCAATTTCATGGATATTTAAGGTCATTTCCGAATTATTCTTCAGCAACTCTGAAATAGAACATCTTTCTGTTTCAAAATCTGTGTCATAAAACAACTGATCATCTCCATCGGAAATCTCCTCACTGGTCTCAACAATTTCTTCGGAATCTTCATCTTGTGTTTCGGACAATATTTCCCCTTCTTCCAAATCAAAATCAGTTATTTTTCCATCTACAAATGTATTTTCCATTCGTTTAAAAGTTCCTGCTATTATTTGAGTTTCAACTAAATCGATTTTTAAATTCGCTTCAGAATAAATCGTTAACAATTCTGTTCCATGGAAGACCTTTTTTTCTAACACTGATTTAATTAAAAGATCATTTCCACCTGAAATCACTTCCTGTGGTTTCACATTTTCGATCAGGAGAACATTTTGATTTACGTTTAATTCTTTATCTTTCTCAATGGTATTTTCATTTGTGTCTTTATATGAAACTTCTTCGGTTACTTCAATTTCTTCAGAATTTTCTTGTTCTTCGGACAATATTTCACCTTCTTCTAAATCGGCATTACTAATTCCTTCATTAACTATTTCATTGTCCGTTAGTTTTGATTGGACTTCCATTTCCGTTACTTTAGAGTCAATTGCACTAATGTGTAAGTTCGTTTCAGAATTTAGCGACTCTGATTCAGAAAATTCTTCTGTTTCCAAATCTGGGCAACCTGACACTGGTTCGTTTTCTTCTTGAACTACTTCCCTGGTTTCAATAATTTCACCGAGATTATTTTCGAACAATGCTGTGCCTATTTCCGATTCCTTAAAATCTCCATTTGTAATTTGGATCCCTAATGCTTGATTTAGTTCGCAATTAGTTCTAAATTTCTCAACTGATTCCTTCTCCGAAGGCATGGCTGCATTTATAGCTTCAGCATTTTCAATTGCTTCTATTATATCACGAATCAACTCATTTTCTACTGAATTATCCTCTAAGAACACTTCAGATTGAGTAACCTCGTCTACTTTGGCCATTTCTTCATTTATTTCATCTATGTCCTGAGAGAATAACAATTTGGTGCTTTCAAAACTGTTTTCATTTACAATGTCCAATGTTTTTTCTAAATTCTGCTCAGAGGCAATTGAGTTTTCAATTAGGTTTATTTTCAACCCGTTTTCTATAATTTGGGATTTCATTGGACCAGTATTGCAATTATTTTCTTCCTTTGGTGTTCCAATCTCAGAAATATCTCCAGTTTCAAAATTCGGACTAATTAAAGTATTTTCGTCTTCTTCTAAAACATTTTCCAATTGCAAGGTCGTTAAATTGTCTCCTATGATTTCTTTATCCGAGTGCCGCTGTTGACCAACTGCAGTATTTATTAGCTTTGACTTAAAAATTGTTTCGGTTTTTTGAATTTCCGTTGCGTCGACACGGAGAACCTTTTCTAATCCAGGAAAATTCCCTGTTTCGAACTCTAGGTCGTTAGAAATATCGTCCTCTGATTTAATGATTTCATCTGAGTTACAAGGCTCTTCAAGTACGTCGTTTAAATTGTCAGCAGTAATATTGTCTTCTAAGGATTGATTCGGCTCAGAAATAGTAGTATTTTCAATTAATTGCGTAGAAGAACTCACTATTTCGACCCTAATTTCAGGACGTTCGGTTATTTCTATTTCTTCATGAGTGAATTCATTTTCTCCCTGATTGGCTCCTAAGGTATATTCAGTCGCATTTAACTGGCTATTTTCATTTAGATTGCCTTTCTTCAAATTTATATCGCTATTTTCAATGAATTCGTCGTCCTCCTCTTGGCCATCGATAATACTTTTCATATATGGGATCAACGTTGCCGAAATATCCTATACATCACAGTTTTTATTTTACAAATACATCAATCGAAAAACAGTAGCAACTCATCCAATCACTTTCCAGGTATAAAGTATAACGTAAAGAACTGATTCTGAGGATTGGCTTATTTCTTTTTTAAAACGTTATTATATATTAGTTATTCTAATATGTTTGTGCATCTATTTGATATGCGCAATTATTCTACACTCATAATGTAATATTGACAACCGAATAAGTTCATTCAAAGTGAAAACGATGATTTAGAAATTGTCATAAAAGTTTTGAATGTGAATTATTTATTTCGATATTAATCTTGTAATAAGAAAAAATGTCTTAAAATTATTCCAATATGTGTAGCAGATTTAAATGTGCAATTAATTTAAATTTACAGTTTGCAATTTGGATCATTAATTTTGATATCAGAGATGATACCAGGCTCATGTATCAGAATCAGTTTATCAAATTATTCACGACACTCAACGCATAAATTATTCAAATTATAATGGCTAAGATATTATCAAAACAAGAAAATAAACGTACTAAATATTTGACAGGTTGATTCTCTACCTGGGATTCAACTTTTTTGCTGGCGGTGTCTATTGAAGAACTTTCCACTGCATTGCTGTCAGCAATAAATCGGACTTGAGATTCTTTAAGAACTTTTTCAGCAAAATATGCATCATCATTAGAGTTTTCTGGTGATTCGAAATTTGTTGGAGGCCGCTTGTCAATACCCATCTCTGAGGCCAAAGGAATTCTATTTGCCTGGAAAGATGAAAGTACATTTTTCAATTTACTTGGTATATATTTATGAGCATAGGGACATGCTTAAAAAGAGTTTGTAATTCAACTCAGTCATCACATCAAGTAAAATAAAATCCCAATATTATTCAATAATTTAGACGTTTAAAATAAAATTTATTTCCAGAAAATTGTTGTTAATAATCAAAAATACATTTTTAGCTATTTCAATTGCTATCATATTAGGATGCGCGGGTTTTATTTTTTATACTAATTTTCCTATTTTTGGAGTTTTGAGTTCCCTTAAAGTTTGTGATGATTAACAAATGAATTCCATATCAGTCATTACAAACTTACCTTTTATTGTGACATTGCGGACCCCAATCTCACTCTAACACTGATGATTAATAAGGAAATATATTTCAGGCGTATAAATAGTTAATATATCTAAACTGCATCTAACATCAGTTATTTTTTGTTGAAAATAACATCTTCATCCTAATTTCATGCTTTATTAGACTACCTATAGATAAACATTGGTCCATAGGATTAAAATGGAGTAAAACCTTCGTAGTTAGAAGTGAAAGCTAAAGATTTTGCTACTAGAAGAAGATTTGGTTCAAATTGTAAGAATAAGCAAAGACTTCTACTACAAAGCAAATGCTTCGCAATTTTTGCTGGTCACAATTCAGTCTATACCATGGTTCCTCCAATCAGAGGCCACTACAAATGGACTTACTATTTTACAGATAGGATAATTTTACTTTCCTCTCGTCAGATAAATGGAGTTCGGTGGTCAAGGTTACTAAACTAGACTGCATATGTCTGTATTGAAAATTAGTCGCAATTCCTATTACTAAGCTCAATTATCTATTCCAAATCCAATTAGTTGCCCTGTCAGAATATCATATTTAATTATATTCACTCATGAGCTGTCAAGAAACCATCATGCTTAATTAATTTAAGCTGGACGCTGGAATAAAATCAATTAACCTTGATGGTTTATATATTGACAGTTCATAAGTGAATTTAATTAAATATGATAGAATTCTGACAGTCCAACTAATTGCATTTGGAATAGATAATAGAGCGTAGTAATACCCTTTAACATAGGTGTATCATTTCCAGGAGGTGCTCCTCATTTTTGTATGAAGGGGGAGATTTCGCTTTATTTCTATTCGTGTCAAAATGAAGTGTTTGCTTCAAATCGAAGAAAAATGGCATGGCTACCGTAGCGTTAGCTTTTGACTTGGATCCAGACATTAGCAAAAGCTTTACCTCCGATTTTTATTCATTAACTCAAAATTTGAAGTAAAAGCTAAAACTTTGCCTTAACCATACGGACGGACCATTACAATGAATTTCAGCGTCAATTCTACAAAAATGTTAGTAATTGGAAGCAAAAATACATTTATTAATATTTATTATGTAAAATTCGCTGTGATTTACAGTTACAATATTTTAATCATCATTTATGATTTTTAGTGACCTGTAAAATGTAAACAGAGATGACTAGGAAAATCAGGGTTCAAAAAAAATAAAACGACGTTTATTAAAATGGGTTAAATTGGTCAGTGTAATAGCAAGTGTAGTCAGTTAAGTTGACTAATTCTAATTTACTACATTAAACCTTTAAGGTTTATTGATGTACATTTGTGAACCAACATTAAACTTTATTGGAATGATTAAATGCTTAAACTCGATTACGTCTTTTGGGTTACTATTTTGAATTACCGTCTTTAGATCTGAATTGCTTTTCGTGATATCCAGTCTGGAACGGCTAGAATCGGAAGGCTCTCCACCAGAAGCCTTCTTTAGTTTACGCATTGCCTCTGGATCATAAACTTCGTCTTCGTTTACGGTTCTTAACTCTGTCAATCCATTTGCATCAACACAAGCGATCCGATTTGTAGAGACATCGATTGCGTATTCGTACCGATCACAATTTTCGGAAATATCCACCACATTATTTGGAAGGACATACGCATCTGCAAATCGCAAAATAGAAATAGTAATTACGTGCTGTCATTTAAGTCCCTAATTTACATGGTTTCCCTACAAGTTAAATTAAAAAAATGCATCCAAATGTATCCAAAATATCGGATGAGTTGCTAAAACATGGTATTTATTTTATCTGCACACAATACAGACAGATATTATAATGATTTTTAGATTTATTGATTACCTTCCGACTTAATTTGAACGGGACTAGGAACCATTGGTAACGTTTCCGGGACCGTGATGATTTCTGGAGATCTAATCAAGAATAATAAGTTACTCTCATATACATTTATTTTTCGGAAAATCTTTTCTATAAATAGCCTTTTTGAAATATTTATCTAATTATTATTGATAGTTAGTATTCAACATGTCACGAAAATTTTGAAAATTAAAAATGCAAAGAACGAAACTACAACATTAATTTTTAATATTTCTCTCAAAATTTCAGACTCAAAACTTAATAGTCGATTGGAATGGAAAGTAGAAACATACCGTATTTGTCCATTTAAAATTTGTTTACTCGAATGACCCGAAATAACTTCATTTTCTATCATTTCATTGGAATTTTTTTCATTGGCGGTTCTTTCATTTACTATTATTGTGTTAGACATTTCTTGATTTTCAGATTTATTTTCAATTTCTTGATTTATAACTCTATTTCCAATTCCGTTATTTCGCGTGTTTCTATTTTCAATTCCTCCACTTCTTGTGCTTCTTTTATCAATTTTGCGATTTCCAGATTCTTTATCTTCAATTTCGCGATTTCTAGTTTTATTTTCTATTCCACGATTTCCAGATTTTTTATTTTTGATTTTGCGTTTTCTTGGTCTATCTTTAATTTCGGGGATTCCGGTTCTTCTAATTGTAATTCCATTATTTTGCGTGCTCCTATTTTCAGTTCCATTATTTCTTGTGCTTCTATTTCTAATTCTGTTATTTCGTGCGCTTCTATTTCCGATTTTGCGATTTTCATTATCAATTTCACGATCTCCATTTTTTGTATTTTCAATTTCCCGATTTACATTTCTTCTATTTGTTATTTCGGAATTTTCAGATCTTTCATGTGAAATTCCTTCGTTAGCATTTTGTTCATTTGCATTTTGTTGAAGTTTGGCTAATTCTTGAACCTCTTGTAATTGTTTAAATGCAACTACCGATTCCTTTACCAGGGTTTTTGCAGATTCATCTGCATAGTTATGTGTATGTTTTATATGTCTCACAAGGTTATCCTGTCGTGCAAACGATGTTCCACAAATAGGGCATATTGCGTCTTTTTTTCCTAGAAAAAGATCATAGCCAAATGTTAATGTAAAATACTTTGCTAATTTTTTTCTGTCTCTAAAGAAATAATGCCGAATATGGAAAAGCATAATATGCCTTTCATTTAGAGTTTCTCTCGAAAGCAATCCAGAGAGGCTAAACCTTCCATCCTAACCTTGGCCAGAAATTCTTTACGTTAGATATAGTATTATATTTGTCGAAAACCACTTATTGCTGCTGTAAAGGGATCTGCGTTAATATTATAAAATCACCTTTTTAAACCAAGCTATTCCATATAAAAAATTTAATCATCTACTCTTGCTTCTATTATTCGTTAATTTTATTTACTATGCCTTTGGAGCAACTTTAATTTGAAGCAGTCAATAAATTATTATTGATTGACAATTGACATCTGCGGAAGTATTAACAAAAATCACTTCTTAACATTAATTGTCCCTATATTGTTGTATTTATGGTGATATTGCTCATCAATCAGGTTGAGCTTTTTAGATATTTTCGAATACTATCTCACTTTTTTCATCCTAGGCCCTAGACTCACCTTTAGGATGTGTCTATCTAGTTTCACGTAAAGCTACTGAATTACTGAATAAGTATAAAAGGAAACTCGAACTGCATGCATTGGTGAAATACTTGAGTGGAAGTTTATTAGAAAATATCTAATTATATTAAAAATCTTGACTATGGAGACATACTCTATAAGGTAACCTCTTTTGTACACAAATTATTAATAAATCACCGGTATGAGTGGTCATATGGCGTCTAAGATCCTTTGCCATGGAAAATGCCCTTGTGCAATCCGGAACTGGACATTTGTTAGGACGATTCCCTGAGTGAACTGAACTCCAATGGACATCCAAATTATGCTTACACTGAAAAGTTCTTCCGCACCCGGGCTCGGAGCATGCAAAATTCCGTTCACCTATCAGATTATTGACATTCAATGATAAATAATATTAGGATTTTTAGTCTAAGTTCGTCCAAAATATCTAAAATTATCTTCCGATATATCTAAAATATCTGTAATTGTATTGAGTGAGTCAACTACTATAGCTTTTATATCCACACAGGATTTAATTTTCATTCTTTACTATTTACAACTACGCTACGAAATATTTTTAGGCAAACAATGCTAATTATGTTCTTAACGATTAAAATCATTCTTACATAGGGTAAAATTTCTTATACACTAAAATGTACAACCACAACTTATTGACTTGTATTCCAAATATTTACCAAATTCATTATCGCTGTAATTGAGACCACCCTAATCAAAAACAATGCAGGTGTTCCTAAATAAAGAGTAGTAAAATAATAAGGATGACATCTTACCTGTGTGAACCCCCAAGTGTCTTCTGAGATTCATGATTGTCGTATATCCCTTACCACAAATTTTGCAGATGAAAGGCTTGTCTCCGCTATGTAGTTGCATGTGTAGTTTTAATGCGTAGGAGTGGGTAAATTTTTTTTCACAAATCAGACAATTGAACGGCCTTTCTCCGGTGTGCGACAACATATGGCGTTTTAATTTATGTCGGGAATAAAATGATTTGCCACATAATTGGCACTTGAAAGGTCGCTCCCCTGCGGTAATCGATTCGGCAATTGAAATTATATAATTCACTGTGATTCAACTTTATTTTATAATAGTGAATATTCTACGTATATTTAAAATTACCTGTATGGGTCTTCTGATGATATTCGTAATGACTGCCGTTCATGAATCCACGGCCACATATTTCGCATGTATAGGGCTTTTGCACTGCTTCCCCAGGTGGACAAGCACAAAATGTGTGATAGTTAATGTTGTTTTTGGTTTTGAATGTTTTCATACATGGCAGGCACCGGTACGATGGAGGGTCACCTTCAAAATAAATTAATAATAATACCAGAAATAGTTTTTTGGAAATAAAATCTAATTCTGAAGTAAATGCATTGACGCCTAAAATTATTATTGGTACAAAAGGCTTGAAACTCGTTATAATGCTGAAATTTCATGTTATAGTCAAATATTAATTACTAATTAAGAATACGGTTGCAATTGCAGGAGAAATAAATATATGGAATCATAATGACAGCATAATTTACTGTTCAAAATTATCATTACCCAACAATATATTTCTACATGTGGCAATAAATATTTTTCTTTGCTAGAGGCGTTAATTTTTGATAAAATTATAAAGCCATTCTTCACTGATTTTTATCAAATACCTTTTCTAATTTAAGCCTGTTGTGACAGGTATTAGTGCCCTAGGAAATTAAACTTAAAATACATTTAAGAAGCATGGCTAAAAATTAGTTTTCATGACCTGTAACAATTTTTTATTGAAAAAGCTTTCGGTGATGGGAAGAAAGGAAATTATACCTTCAATTTCTTCAATGTGATCTGGGAAGACCACAGGACCGCGTTTCCTCTTTTTCGGCTTCGGAATTTGATTTCTAGTATTGTTGGAGGATGACTGCTCATTGAGATCAATAATTTCCACTAGATTGGAAAATTGTGCAGTAGTAGATCTCATTGCTGACGAAGGGCCTGCTACTTCTAAACTGTAATTTTCTGTGGCCCTTACTGGATTTTTGGTTGCAGTGCCAACAATATCGGCTGAATCCTTTTCGGGATCCTTGTTTGATTTAGTTGCAGGTTTTTTGTCATTTCTTTTCGAAAATTTCGCAGTAGACCTGATGGCTGAGAAAGGTTCTGCTACTTCCGATCTGTTTTCAGGAGCCCTAGCTGGGTTTTTGAATGCATTACTATTTCTGGTTTCCCTTTTTGACTTGGGTGCAGGTTTAGTTCCATTTCCTTTCGAAGATTGTGCAGTAGTAGATCTGATGGCTGAAGAAGGTCCTGCTGCTTCCGAACTGTAATTACCTGTCCTTACTGGATTTTTGGATGCTTTGTTGCTATCGAGTTTTGTTGAGTCACTTCTAGATTCCTTTTTCGACTTGGGTGCAGGTTTTGTGCTATTTCCTTTCGAAGAAGTAGGTTTGATTGTCGAGGAAGGACTTCCTACTTCAGAAGATACTGACGAATTCCCTGAATTTCTAGAAAAAGAAAAGAAAGGAGTCTTTCTATTTGTTGTTGTACAATTAGTATTTTTGGACGGATTAGAAGACGACTGATTTTCGCCTCCTTTATTAAAGCTCTTAGACAACAGGGTAGATCTTCTTTCAGTAGCTTCAGTCGATTTGGGGATTGATTGTTTCACTTTTACTACATATCCTGTCTTTTTTTCAGTGCTTCCAAGTTTTATTGTTTCTTTTTTCTGCACTGAAGTTGTGGATGTTTTTGGTATGCGTCCGCTTTTCTTTTTTTCACTGCTCTGGGTACGAAAAGGACCATCCAAAGACAGCGATAATACTTCTTCATCACTACTTTCTCCCGATTTCCTACGCTTCTGAAAATTTTCGGAACTTGACAATCGTTTGTGCTTCTTACTGGGAGGTGGTCCTTTATTTTTGGAAGATGGTCCAAGAATGGCACTAAGGACAGCTGACGAATATGTTTTCGAATCTTCACAAAATTTTCGCTTTAGATATCGTAGGGAAGCAACTTTGTTGCTAGGAAGACCTTCCTTTAATTGTGACTGATTTACTAAACTTCCAGAGACTTGAGAATTTGTTTTTGGAATGGCCTGGAAATTCTTTTCAGGTTCACAGGACTTTTTTGAACTTTGATTGGCATTTGGTACATTTGAGATATTTCTATCG
Source organism: Tomocerus maximus (assembly GCA_019776445.1). Classification (NCBI taxonomy): domain Eukaryota; kingdom Metazoa; phylum Arthropoda; class Collembola; order Entomobryomorpha; family Tomoceridae; genus Tomocerus; species Tomocerus maximus. Next base: position 4,678 of record JABASH010004090.1, on the reverse strand, counting down.
GAATGTGATGTACTTGAGATCTTTGGAGTTGTTTTGACACGGGCTTTATTTGTCGTCTTTGGATTTTCATTGGCAAGTGGTGCATTAAAGATACTTGGAATTGGAAGTGTATCATCATTTACAATTGGTGATGTTGTGTCAAGAGCTTGAGGTGCGTTTGCTGAACGGTGGCTTCTGAGATTATTCAAAATCTCATCCTGTGCAGTACTTGGACTCGGCGTTTCCAATTCAGATGAGACTCCTGTTAAGATATTAAAAAATAATTTTAAAATCATCCACGTAAATCAGCATTTTCTCCATTGATTATTTTTGAGATACTATCGTTAAGATCAACCTGGGACGCAACGGAGTGTACGATACCCAGCCTTAAACAATGGTTGTCTAATTGTATTAAAATTCTATACTCAATATAAACAAAATAAATTAATTTTGACAATATGTCATCTCAAAGTACCCCACTAAAAGGCTTATTCCTCAACAGCTCAGTATTAATGTGCCATTCATAAAAAGTCAGATTTAAAGTTCTCAAACTTCATTGATTTATTCTGAGACAGAATGAATATTTGCATTAGATTAATAACTGACTTTTATAGTACACAAATCAGGCCAGGTAAGTATTTCCATACAATAACAAAGAAGAAACTAAAGTACGTACATGTTAGAATAGAATGCCAATTGCTAACGTAAAGTATAACGTAACAAATGTTTACTGATATTTGCATCACTAGGTTGCACTCTCAGCACATACTTTATACTATTTACTGTATTTACTATTATATTTTGGTCATTATTAGTACTCCTATCTAATACATTCTACTCAACATTATATTATTATAGTATACTCAAGAGTCTCTATTTTAACTGTTTTAATCTACAATGTTAGTAATTCAACTCATCAGCATAATATTAGATTCATTTCCCTTATATCATAACCTAGTATTATGTATTAAATCCCATAATATTACATTCTACACCTATACATTACATTCACTCAATTCGGTTGCATTCTTTAAATTCAATTCAAGAATACCATTTTAGATTTTAGACCCGCATTCTATCTTTTTAAATCAATATCCGGATGGATAAGTACCAAGGTAGGTACACCTATTTTTTTATTTATTCGAGGGCTTAAAAAATGGGTTTTTACAAAATGCAACAGTTGCAATAGTGCAATAGTTAAGGGTTGGGTTACACGATACATGTATATTTTTTATTAGGTTAGGTTCGTTAAAAGAGGCAATACACTGACCCGACCTTTAACTATTGCACTATTGCAACTGTTGCATTGTGTTAAAACCCTTAAAAAATTGAACTACGATTTTCAGTATTGTAGTACTAGTTTTTGTAGAAAAATCGGATATTTTTAATAAAAATTTAAGTTTGTTTAGTGGAAAATGAGTATTGTAGTCGTTAAAAAAATTAATGGACATTGAAAACTTGATTCAATCACGCATTAGCACGTTGCGTACTGTACTAATAAAGACTGACTTTTTCCATTTCCAGTTTTGATCGGGAATATTTTGTATCTTAGTTAGATTTCGGGGTTTTCAGGATATACTCTAAAGCAGGGCAGCTATCTGGAAGTTATTTGTATCTTTGTAGTATACATTGGTATATGAAACTGATCTCATTCATCATTGAACTCATGGTAGGTTTATAGTGCCTAACCTATAAAAACCGTTGTGGCATAACTATTCCCTACATGATAGAGGAAGAGGAAACCCTATACTCAAAAATTGACCACCCACAAATCGATCCCAAATTGTCTGAAACAAAAAATTTGCACTATTTTTTTTAATTTATTTTGTGAAAAACTTAATTTTGGCCTCCATAAAAAATTTATATCTTGGCTCAAGGATTAGCTTCCAACATTTCCATCTTATCTTACCTCTTATCAGCACATTACTCACTATCTCTAACTCCTACTCCTACTACAGTTTCGTCCTTGAAAATATGAATAGTTAACTACCAGCAGTTAGTGACAAAGATCAATTTTTACTCACTTTTGGCTGACCGGTCGTTTTTGGTGAGGACAAGCTCATTTTTTCCAGTACCACTATCACATTTTCGGTCCATGGTGAAAAGCAGAATTATGATATTGAGACTTGAGACAGCTACACACTACACACACAAATCACCACACTACATTGCAAACTTATCCTAATTCTAGCTTTGAACGTTCACAGGATCAGATTTTGTTGCAGGCGTAGGAATAAATTTTTCTGCAGTTCAATCTGTTTGTAAAATAAAAACTGATAAACTAGAATAATATTTAACTCTGATAAATTAATCACCAATAAAGTGTTTAAAATTAAATGTTACAAAATATTTGACTCCGATTTAATTCCCAATTCGGATTCGTAGAGTAATTTGATTAACTCGCACGCGGCTTCACTTTGCCAGGTACACATGTGATTCTCCTCCCAACACGCAGGGCTTCGGTTTATTTATTGAAGAAACTCTGACACGGCCTCTCTATTCTACCCGCTTTCCACGAATTCTAGGCCAGAAAATCCGATTTGGCCTCTTTTCTCTTCAGTTTGCTCTCTCCGGTCTCCGGCTCCAACTCATCGCACCTGAAACAAGCATGCATCATGCCAGCCAAGCCTGAAGCATCTTTTTGCTCATCCGTCATCTTTCTCTGTACACATCATGGGTAAATGGGTATAATAGTTGGAACAGAAAATCTCATTCGGCCTCTAATGAAACGTTCTCGGTTCCTGTCTGGACTCCGTACTGGAGAAAGAAACTGCTCCAACGGCCTGTCTGGGACATCCCTATCTGTTCCACCCCTTAGTCTCCTACTCAGTTGTGTTCCAAGACACCCACAACTCCCACCTTTCACCTCACCTTGTGTCACCCACTTGTCATTTTCTATTTGCCAATTCCCTATCTATATCTTCGGGTCTTCGGTTCATAAGATTTGCAAATAATAAATCAAGTCTCAAATGCGCGAATGTCATCAAATGAGCAAACTACGCAACGCTCACTCCAACGCAATTTGCACGATTAAATATAAGACGAAGAAGAAATGAATTATGTTCGGTTTGTATGTCTCTGTCTTCATTATTGTCTGTTTACGTACGTATAAATAGATATAAATCATCACAAACCACAGATATTATACATGCAGTTTTCATTTCTCTCCCAGCCAGCCAGCCCCTGATTTATCTAACTTTCGGCCATTTTTATTCTCCGCCATTATCTAACGCCCTTCATGTGCGACGTAATTTATCGTATCGTAGGTACATAGAAATAATATTATTACACATCTAATATTTGATAATAACCCATACCCGAAGGCGAACATCACAATCCTCGAATTTCGACACGGTTTGGAGTTACTATCTTGAATTTTCCTACTATAGAATTATTCAATTAAAGGTATTGATAAGGAATAAATATAAAGGGAACATTTTTTGTTACACTTTTCCGAGTTTTTTTGAGAGTAAGGAACTAAAATAAAATAATAATTTTGTTCTGCTTTTTTGCAATACAAAATGTTTTCTCATTGTTTTAAGATACTGATATTTGAAAAGGAAAAGAAGCCCCCTTTTTGGCCGTTTTAACCATTTTGAACCATTTTTGAGTATGTCTTTACCGGGCTGCGTTTGACTACTTTAAGTTTCTTGATATTCAGATGACTTTCGGGTACTTTGACAGAACAGTTTTCTGCTATAATGTGATTCAATACAACACAAACATTATTTTTATTGGAGATTTTGTTTCAATTGGAACCCCGCTCAAAACTGTTGGAAAATTGATCATTTCCGATTTTGATGAAAACTGGTTTGAAAAATCCCTAATGCGATTCCATTAACTATTCTAGAACTAAAATAAAATTGTTGTGGGCTAGGGTAAGTTCGAGTTCGGATAGTTGGAATAGAAAATCAGACAGAATTCCATTAGTGTCCATTGGTTTTGTAAAACGATTCTCTACAAGATGGTATACAGGTAGTCAGGAACCTGTATACAGGCAATATTTTGGAACCTTGTCCGTGGAAGGCTGTGGTGGGGGAGCAAAGGTATTTGATGACCCTGTACATTATGGACAGATAAAGTTCTGTCAGTAAACATTTTTATGCATTGTGATCTCAGACCCAAACGGGAATATGACGACATTACTAATAGTATAATATTTCTGTCTTTTATGTTTGGAGTCTGGACAAATGTTTTACCATTTTTCGGTATTACAGAAATAAGAGTTGATTCAAGACTTGAGACATAGAAGTATAGCAGGTTACGATCACTCTTTGTATCTGTACATGCAATTGATCTACACACGTGGAAATGTTCTTAAAATCTTTAATTTTAACAAACGTTTTTGTACAAATGATGACCAGTAAAGTTTGAGTATAATCTATGTATTTATACTTTTTATTGCATGTTTATTTAAATACCAATTAATAATTATAATCAAATGTTAAACAAAAAGCAATGCAACGATTCCACGTTACAAAATTTTCAAAATATATAGGAAATAAATGGTTAAGTCAACGTTGATGCCTGGAGCCCGACCGCGTAACTAGGATAACCCAAAAATAAGCGGGTTAAAGATAATAAATAAATAGTTAAACTCATTCGCTAAAAAAGTTTAACTTTGAATAAGCGGTTTAACATGAGAAAAGATAATCTTGAGTTAAACCACTATCACTTTAAGCCGAGTTAGTAAATACAC
>JABASH010004089.1:0-14853 GCA_019776445.1 Tomocerus maximus | reverse complement strand
TTTGGTTTTATTCGAGTTCTGCGCACAGACGTAGAGTAGGAAACCCCATGTAAACCAACGAAGTCACCCTAACCTTAATGATGAACTAATAACTTTTTGTATTCTATACGTTACTAAATTATTGGGTTTATAGCCCAACCAGGTGCATAGTATCATTTAAATCGTCCTTCTCAGTACAGTTTTAAAGATTCTAATTGTAATAAGCTACCTACATGCATCTGAGGGTAATTTACCGCTAGAGATTCATTACTGGTTAATAAATTAGTGTTAATTAGCTACCCAGACTATAAAAGGGATAATGTATGTAAGTATTTCACCTTTTTCAAGATAATGGTTGAGTTCCTGATGTATTAGATGAATTATTTAGGTAATGAGTATAGTATAATATAGCAAAGTGAAGTTACCCCTGTGTACAATTTAGAATACACAGGCAGGTAGAGGTAGTGTATTTAAGTAGTACTTATATTGGGAGATCTGCATGTTATATTCGGTAGGTAAAGAGATTAGCAAACAAGTAATCAAGGAAAACACTTAAAATGACTAGCTTCTGATAGGCAAGGTAGTGAATTTAAGTAGTACTTATATTGGGAGATCTGCATGTTATATTCGGTAGGTAAAGAGATTAGCAAACAAGTAATCAAGGAAAACACTTAAAATGACTAGCTTCTGAACTTGGCTTATCACTTGTGTCTTGTGTGTAGTATGTTTGCTTAACTAACCTAATAGGGAATTTATTACATGCATTCAGATGTGCCCAGGTGCTTGTATCAGTTAGCTCCAACTACTACGAGTAAATTGCACTATCAAACGATGCAATCTATTTCACTATGAATTGAGGATTGGGTGTTTGCGTTGCATTGCCGTGAACATCAAACATCCCAGATATAAAGATNATGCCAGATATAAAGATGCTATATGTAAGAGCACATTACTTGTGTTATGACTAGGATGCCAGGTAGACGGCTACAGTAATTGTATCGACTATTGTCAAATATCTCTCAGAATCGTGCTTTCGTTTTACATTTTTACCTTTTCGCCGTGCCAGGCATCCCATCAAAAATCAAGAAGTCTTGTCTGGCCTGTTTGACTTGAAAAAAGAGTTCGTGGATGTGAACGTGAAGCAAGTAATAGCACATAATGGTAAAGAATAGGATAAATGGATAATCAGACCCTTAGATCAGTACACAATGCAATCAGATCTTATGGACTCAACTCAACCTGGGTGAGTCACTGCAAATTGCCAAATAGAATTCCATTTCAAACCATCTTACTTTTCACGTACTTGAAGTCTCTGTGTACTCTTATTTGCTGACCAACTAAACACCTTGTTATCCACACAAACAAATCCTAAAGACATGCAAACCCTACCAGACACAAAAATCCCCAATGCAAATACTTCCTAAGAAACTTATTAGTAGTGTAGACTGCAGTCTGCAGATCTTACCTATTATTAACTCATTTGTTTATCCCTTAAATTCTGTTTCATCGTTATTACCAGAAGAAAACTCTTACGCATTACTACGTGCATTTGAGGTAAGAATCACAGGAGATATTATATGATCAATGAATGCTTCTAAATATATTTTATGCATAATATTAACAGCAAATTATTAAACGAGCATCACAATGTCTATTCTGTCCCATATATTATTAAAACACAGATAATAAGCACATCTTCGTCTTCGTTACTGCATCGTTAATTCATCACAGGTTAAATAAATAGTTTTCAGATTCTCAATTTTATCAGTTTGTATACTACTTTAAATATTACTACAAAATGTAAAGATAACTAACATGTCACAGCTCTTATTGCTAATTACTCCAATATTATATATCATCTGAATAGCTGTGCCAAACAGTATCAAAAGAAACACAGTAGCAGGTAAAGTAAATTCGCGAGCAAAGCAAACCCTGTGTCTGTAAAGTATTGTAAGTCTAAAGTATTTGCATGTGTATTGTAGAGACTTATTGTCATATAAGGTGTGTATGTGCAGGTCTGTATCCGAATTGTGACTAAATGTGAAGTAATCTCAGAGAGATGTTAGGCAAGAGTCCGTACCTGTATATGGGTATCGAATGCGAAGATGCTGAAAAATTTTCATCAATTAGGAACAGGTGGGTGTGAGTCTGGGGCGGATTGAAGGTGGTATGCTTCCTAATAAGGGGGCCAAATATCTGAAAAGTTCTTTCTGCCGTCTGGGCTACGTAGAAAAGTGGAGGCAAGAGAAAATATAGTTAGAAGAGGTGCAACTGAGTGTAGTAGGAAAGGTATAGAAAGAGTTAGAATGTATATTGAACCTTGTCTATTGTGTTTGTGTGGAATAATGCAGAGATTGTATGTGCACTGCACCTACTCGTCTCTCTGTCATCTGTAAGTTGTATTGCGTGGCTTGGGTTAAGATCTGTTTGAATTAAATGGATGCACTGAAGTATGTAGAGTCCACTGCGAGGCTAGAGCTTAGGAAGATAGCGAGATAATGTTATTTTACCTGCCGGACTGGAGGAACATGCCTTGAGTAAAGCCCAGCTCGATAAATTCCAAAGCCGAGATATGTAGTATAAGAAGTATAATTCGAGATATAATAGTGAGCACAACAATGCGATGCAATTTAACTAGTAAGTGATTGTAGTGAGTGAGTTGAAGTAAACTGGTGTGTAGTAGTAGCACAATGCATAGGTGAACTACAAGAGGATCTTAAACTAGGGAATGTAATGTTTAGTTACTTACTTACTACGTACTTACGTTCATCCATTCCTTATAAAAGTGATGCAGTTGTTGGATGTTATATAGCTACTAATCCTCTCATCTCTTTTGGTATGTTATGTATGGTATGCTCCTATGTGTATTTATGTATTGCATTGCTTACTTAAGTTGCCCATACATACATACATTTCACTATAGGCCATTTGACGCAGTTTTACTACTATACAAAGTCAAAGTCAAGTCAGGTCCCTTTCCTTCTTCCCTTTGCTTTGTGGTTTCATTTCATTTCTTTTCATTCGGCAGACCAGGCCGAAATTCTTGGCTCATTCCCAGTCAAACGTCGAGAGAGGACACAAAAGAATTTCTCGCTCATATCGACGAAAAGTTAATCTTCTTTAGAGCACTAATACAATAATTAGCATACGTAACTAAGAAAAGTTTAATCTTTGACGATCTTAGGGATTCTAGTATTTATTTTCCTGGGTACACCCACCTGAATTCGCTGTACTCGATTAATTTGAATTAATAAGACATTTCGCTACCTTGCGAGATACATCACACGAAACAAATCAACTCTTCGAAATCTCGTGTATGTACACTATGCGTAGATGTACTTATTTACTACTATTGTTGATTTCCAATGAGATATTATTTTGATACTCAGCGTGTGACCTCAGCTGCAAGTTCTTTTAGTGAAAGCCTGACTTGACATGACTTGACTCCCAAAGTTGAGTTACCTTTACTACAATCTACTCAGAGGCTACCTACACAATTTAATAATAGGTGTTGGTTAACTTATTTCCTTTCCTTTATAGTTATTACTGTGCTGTGCTACTTATTTCTACATGTGGATACTCTAAACGATCATTCAAGTTTGCCATTTGCCATTTCCCATCTCAGATTCAATTAAACTACTAAATGCACCACAGATGCACATGCAGAGAACAACATGAGTATATCATGGGTGTTATTATTCATAAATACAAATAGGATTCCTACGAGTAATTACTAACAATACCATCACACCACATGATGATAAGACAATACAAGGCTACTCACCATTTTTTATACCAAGATAATCATATACCACAGAGCTAATTTACTTCTCAGAGGGAAAAAATATGGAACACCTTGTTTTACAACAGTGTCTAATGGATATAACAGTGTATACTTAACTCCTATAACTAATTGGCTTCTTAAATACAACGTACAGAGCTGTAATAGATTGTCAAACTCGAATTACCTTAGGAAAACATTGGAGGGATACGTGAGCTGCAGCTTCAAGCATTTAGATAGCATATTGTAGTAGCTACATAATTATTCTCATTGCCGAATTCATGTTGGAAAATTAGTTGATAAACACCAATGAAAATCAACTATCTTGTTAGTTTGTAGCAGAAATGAATTGTTGTGGAGAGTGATTGAGTGATTTTTCAATAGATAGGGACCAAGGGAGAGAGTTTGTCAATCATCTTATACATCTGTGTTGACTATAATCATTGGATTCCCATATCTCTATTTGGTGAAGAGACATTGAAAACTTATTTCTGAGAATTTGTCTACAAGAGATTGCCATCAGCAGTTTGCCTACAAACATTTACATTACACAAACACAACTGCATACATTAGAAATAAATTGAAAAGCTCACCGTGTTCATCGACACTGCAGTTCTTGTTAAAAGACTCAATGAATATGTTTTGAGATAATGAGAGATTTTGTGGGGCTAGACGCCTAGGAAGACTAACGACATAATATTGATTGCCAAGAAACTCTAGTGTTGATACAAGGAAATTGTTACATCATTTTACATAAGAACGTGAGTGGTAGTGAATAATATTTGAGATAACTAATTAAGAGATTAAAGAGGGATTGATATTTGATGGATTTTGAAATGGGCCGATGGGCTGGTTTGAGCAGTTTGATTGATTTTCATTTCGAGTCCCTCCCTGGCCATCATTTTCATTTCACTCGTAATCGCAGTAATCGTAGTCACAATCTGAGCAGTCATCAACATTCTCAGTCTAGTCGCAATGGAATGCCGACCGTGACGCTCTCCACCAAATATCACAAATTGGACGACTCTATTTTTGTACTTTGCAAAAATTGCGGACATTCTCTTAAGGTAATCCAATATTAAATCAAATGCCTCCATAAAAAACCTAATTGTAATTTATGTCTAAGTAAACTTGCACTCTAAAGGGAAAGTAGTCATCAAAATCCTATATGGAAGCATTGCCATCATACACAAAGTTACCATACACATCCAATTTGCATTTAGCTATTCCATGGCTATTCCTTAGAGAACAAAGATAAACTTGGTTCTCATCTTTGCCAGATTTGCCATTGAGATAAAAGTAAAACAATGAGATCATTTATTAAAGACATCCATATTTAGTCAGGTCCGCCTGAAACGAAGCGATAAACTTCATTTTAATCAACCGATGTAAATGCTAAAATGACTGCTATCATTTTTATACGTGCTATTCCAAGGTATACGTGGTATGTGGAGATATACTTTGATTTTATACATTCATACGCACTTGGAATTGTCATGCATCTTCTGCTCTAAAGGAGGATCTGTCGTTTAAAATAATGTAGAGGAATCCCACGCAAAATATAATTTGGATAACAATAATATTATAATACTCTAAGATTACTAGATATCTTGTTAAGTTGTACTGCAAGACGCAATATAAATTCGCGTTTGCTGTTTACATTATTTTTATCGACTTTTGTTTTCCTGTTGTGTATTTGAGACTGTTGAGAGTTTACCGACAGAGAAATTCTAGATAATATTTCGAACTTTGACTTCACTGTTAAGTATTTGAGTCTCTTTGCTCTGCATTGTATTCTTCAGCTATGTCCCTTGCCACTACCAGTATTACAAGTATAAGTAATGCAGTACCTAAGCAAACCAGTCAAGTACATAAAATAGGTAGAAAAAGTCACATCTATGAAAGAGAGTATATATATGTACTGCGTATGTAATAACTGAAGTAAAGTGGATAAAAAATAGCTGAGTAACTAAACATGGTTGTTGTAAGTAGTAATGCATTCGTATGTGTGTCTACTTTGTTGAACTGAAGCAAATCAGCTATTGTAGGCAAATGAAATATTGAGGAGAAAAGAAAGACGGAACGTGCATTCCAGAATAGAGCGATAAAAAGACTCATTCTCGTCTCGCATCTCATCTCCTCGTTGTAAATTGTAAGTGCATGTTTTCCTAGTTGGGCATCTCATGTTCCAATGCTCATCTGTGTCTTGTCTTGTCCACCTGTGTGGTACAGATAGCACAGCACAACCCCAGCTACAACAAAATACAGTAGAACACTTAGCACAACTCGCACCACTCACACCACACAATAAAATCACAGTACATACACAATCGCTGTATTTATGGATGAACGCATACTTTGCTATACCAGGAACCTATCTTTCAGTCTCAAAACATCACAACGTCCGTGAAAACGCATTTTATTTACTTTCATTACGTAAACACGACTTTTACGTCCCTATCCACATTGGCTTTTATCGCTTTTCTACTCCTATACTGTATCTCCCCAAAATCTTCTATATAACTTTACCCTTTTGTTTTCAGCGATCTCTTATAAGCATATAACTTATCCTAGTATATTGCTTCGAGGTATATCATGCATATGGATCTGCTGCATCAAATCATGTAGAAAAGAACAAGCCTATTCATTTCTAACAACATAACACTAGAAAACTTAATCCTTAAGACGGGTAACATTGTATTAATAATAGTGAGCTATAGGAACTGTTAGTATCTATAGTAAGAGTATAATTCATTTAGTGGTAGAAGCATAAAGTGGAGTTGCGTTAGTTGAAAGAGTAGATGATGATGATGATGGTATGCCACATGCCACTAGCAAAAGCCAAATCTTATCCCATTGCATCTCTTCTTTCCTTATCCGCTACATAATATGAGACATAGTCAGACTACAATACAATTTCCTTCGGCTCACCTCAACTTACCTGTCCCTCCTATACTTATCCCACTTGAGCTTAGTTAACTTATTAGGATACATAGACATTTCTGTCTCCTATATAATAATACACTGTTGTTGAAATCCTCGTAGAATGTGCCTTACCTTTCCTTATCTGGTCTGGTCTACGTAGTCTGCTGACTCGGCTGTCTGGTCGGCAGTAAAAAACACTTTGGAATGTCAATGTATCACAAATCAACTGACTCCAGCTTCAGCGCACGTTCCATCATCCCTTTTTATCGCAGTTTCTTCATAGCATAGCTCTATCTTTTATATGCACTCAAAATATTCACGTTTACTATAGTTGTATTTATACATGTCTCAGGGGAATAATCATTTATCTATGTGCTACTACTTACTAGTAAAAATATAAAAAAGGTGCTATATAGATTAGTTGACCGTTTCTCATATGAATTTATGGAAATACCAGGCTAGGGTGGCATATTTTATATATTATGGTAAGTCCAATCTACAAAGTTATAGAATTCCTTTTTCAAATCACAATTCTACTTGATGACAATGTTCAGTTCATTGTCAAAGTGAGCAAGAGCGAGACGAAAAGGAATGACAATAAAAAAGGTCCTTTATTCTACATTCTATCCACTTCTCTACTTTCTGCCTGTCGTTTCAGGCCCATAATTCAGATTCAATTCAGTTATTAGCTAAAGTTATTTTTCTATAGATTATAATAAACTGATGGTGCAGTTATTTAAACGCACACAGGTGCACACTTACCAAATTTTCTACATGTATTACCTATTGAACAGAATGCCTGTGTCTACCTTAGGCTATAAGTATAATCATTTGACTTGACGTGAGCAATTCTCAACATATCTATGCAACAGCCTAAAATCTATACACGAAAGTTCATGTTACAATAATCAGTCGATTTGTACAATTCTAATTCAAGAAGAGACAAAGTTAAAGGTTTGTGTGCTGACGTTATAGTATACAGTGTACAGCATTAGAATTATAGACAGAAAAGAGATTTTGGCGCTTTGCACGGTTACTTCATATGGTATTTTGAAAAGTTGGTATTGTTGTCAGCATAATGGTCATCAAAGTGCATAATAGCAGGAGTGGAATTCCACAGTTGGTTGATAGCCCTGTTAATAATATTATGGTCTGGTTAGAATTGGGAGGCAAGGTCGGAATTTAGTCACTGGAATTTAGAAAGGTAGACTAGACTCAACTCAGTGGACTAGTTTATCTGGATGTCAGTTATGGGCAAGTGAGGCACCCTTTCTGATTCCGAATCTCGATTACACTCATGTAAGACATGACATACGACTACCAGACGAAGAAACATTACAAATACTTAGAAATACAAATACTACGAGGATTGTCTCCTGTCCTGGGCATTGGGTCGAGCATGTCACGTTTGTGTCTGTCTACTCGCACGGGTTGACGATTTCTTGATTGAAACGATACCTGCATGGCTATTGTATTTATTACAAACAATGCACACACATTCATAAATAGTAATGGAACACGAGTCAGATGCATATAGATTAGCTACTAGACTTAGTTAGACTAGTAACAATGTGTAATCTGTACTACATTACTATGTCTCCTGTATTAGTAGGAAATTAACTTTCTTCCCGTCAAGGCTAGACAAAAACTCACAACAGGCAACAGAATACTATTTTTACCAAAAATTTTCCCTTTTGAATAATTTTACAGTTTTCTATTTCGTTTCACAGAAAATCATATGTTATATCACCTACAATTTGTATATTTTATCTGTTAATTACTATGAATGTAATAATACGTACATTACCATAATCTATAAGAAGGCTGTCCACTGTACCTGCGAGAATTACACACATTTATAAAATGAAGAGTTACATGATTCAGAAGCCTTATGTAGTAGACGTCTGAAGAAATAGTTGTAAGGAGATAGCCCAGGTAGCTTTGTATTATTTAAGAATGTAGGCAGTTGTATTAATAAATTTTGTTAGGATGTAATAAATACGTAGACACATAATGAGGCAGTTTGTAAAGGTGTATTGTATACATATCTGTCCATCCAACGTCTCTGCCATTAAATATTACCATTGGGTTGGTCTGTCTTGTCCAGTTCATACAGGAGTATTCGTTTTTCTTGTGAAAGTGCACACCTCTTCCAAAGTACTACTCAGGAGAGCCACCATGCAATTACTAATGATGAGCATATAATATAGTTTTAGGTATATCCCATTTAGTAAGGTACCTAGGTATGTAAAGCAAAGAGTGTGCACTTAATAGGAAGATAGGTAGAAATGTTCATTAGTAATTGAGCATAGCTCAGAGATAAATACTTACGTGTGTAGTACTAACCAGGGTGCCCAATAAATAATAAATTATAGATTTTCTCTGTAGATATATATTAAGCTATCCAATTGTCATGACTTATTACTAGACGTTGTTCGTTGTGCATCTACTAAGTATACCCTCCTTGTATGTATAATCTGTATAGTTGAAATTGAAACTAGGTTTGAAAACTATGTCACTCATCAGCCTCAAGATGTTTATCAGGTTTAGATTGTTATGGAGAGATTTGTTTAGTTTTGTTGCGTTGTTTTGTGTTGATTGCTGACTTGAGCTATGGGCTGTGATCCTCTCTTCTGTTTTCTAATAGTAATAGTATGCTTGACATACGTGGATTCCTTTTGTATCGTCTTGTCCTTTCCCTTTGAATGAGATTTCAGATGTGATATCCTGAAGACAGTTGAATCCCTTGGCTAAATTATAGGATGGAATAGTTTATTACTCGACTACTGCATTATTTATTCAGAGTTGTGTACACCTCTGTATGTGAATACTATATCTGTCTGTCTGTCCGTCCTGAAAATGCACGATAACTTTCGAACGGAACAAGTTACAGCATTCAAATTTTCTGTTTAGAGGTCAATAGGATTTCTGAGTTCGTAAATGGGCAAAATTATTCGATACATCTCCTGACTGGGGTTTAAAAACTGAAAGTCAGTATACCTTCATCGTAGAAGGTTGGGAGATAGCCCATTCAAAAGGTGACAAGTGACAGAACAACATAATGTAGCCCAATGGTAGGTAGAGGTCAAAGGTCAAAAGATGTTTGCATATTTTTGAAATCAAAATCGTCTAGTGCAGCAGGAAACCTATAAATTGTATGTACTGCAACTGATAGTTTCACTATTAATCTTACTAGTAACAGTAGTCGTCAATAAAATAATAGCAGTACATAAACAACTCTGCTTTACATCCGTTTTACAATCATTTATTTTACACTGTACATACATTTGTTTGACTGTCTTGTTTTTCTATTGATTTCGTCTCTTATTCTATGCGTGGATATTGTAATGAGCGACACAATCGAAATTTGACTCTAATTGTAAATTGTTCTGTCGTGTAAGTAATTGACGAGTGTCCTGTCTCTATTTTCTATTATAGGTAGCTGTACAAATGATGTACAAATAGATATGGATACACTTGCCTTGATTCATGTTAAGTTTGTTAAGTAGCAGGAGATGGATTGCAGAGATTGCATTGTTATTAGCTATACACCAGGATAGAATTGCAATTTAAGCAGTATAATTCACTTGGGTCATACAGGGAACTAATTATTAATCATTGGCTCGCTTGTTGGACGTAGTGCAAATTATAGGTGTTGAATACTGAACGAGGTAGGTAAGTTTCGCCTGTAGCTATTCTCTACAGATTCCACTCACATTTGCTTTTGTGCCGTGTCATGTACTACTAAACTAACTAAAGACCATTTCTTGTGATTGCTCACAGAAGACAAAATTGCAATCTGATTTGAAACACAAAGTATAGGGATAGTATAGGAAATATTATTTTAATGACATCTCCACTTTTTCACCAAAAAAGCAAAAGTTTGATTTTGGTAAGCATGTGCACTAATATGAAAATCGTTACAGATAAAAATGCCCTTTTATTAATTTCAAAAGAATGTATCTAACATATTTCCATCCTATAGATTAGATCTAGGTGCCTTTTTATGGATTGGTGATACCAACAATCACCTAAAAACCAATAGGTACAGATTAAAATGCCCGTTAATTATTTTCAATGTATAAGAATATAGCTCACACATTTCCAGGTGAAGTACCAACAATCGCACTCGTCAATATAAAAATCAATAGATAAAAAAATGCCCTTTTAAAATTGTCAATTTATGAGAATATTAAATATTTCATCATCACGTAAATGTGCGGTAATTCTATTATAAAAATGAATAGTCATTTATTATTATCACCATTCACCATTTTACAACTTTTAAAGACAAGATTGAATTGACATAATTAATACTATCAACAGTAGCGAATAGCAATACAATACGATACAATATAGTTAAAAGTTTGATTTCTTGACGGAAGGAGCGAATGCATCAGACACAGATCATCACAAATAGGAGAGTGAGAGAAAACAAGCGACGATTACCCATGATTATGATGTGAAAGATATTTATTAGTTCCCGTAATACCAGCATCAGCAGCTTCAGCGTGAAGAGTAGCTTCAGCTTGAATTTGAGTAGCTTCAGCTTGAATGTGAGTAGCTTAAGCTTGAATGTGAGTAGCTTTATCTTGAGGTTCAGGTATAGCCAGAGAAATAGAAAATATAGATCGGACATTTTGAGAAACAATAAATCGGGGTTTGAGACTTTTGAGAGTAACTTTATAACATTGATGGATACGTACCAACGGCGGGAAGACAATATCCACTTTGGCGAGAAAGCCGGCCTTTTCAGCTTTAAAATGAATGGGGTATCCCAAGCATGTACATTTTTAAAAAAAATGACGCAATGCTACAGACTCGTAAGCGCGAACTGGCCTGCATTCTGACCGTCGGTTTGGGAACATGCTATTGGCTGATTTTATTTTCATTAGCCAATGAAATTACAGATCACCATACCAAAATTTTATAGTTTTCTCACTGGGGTAATATTAAGATATTCTTAAAGACTTCGCAACATTATGAATTCTAGCGAAATAATGTGCACATTACATGGCATAAGAGTGAGTAGCATAAATTCAAACTCATCAGCATCATGGTATGGCTGAATGAATGATATTCATGTCTGTGTGGATAGCGTGCGTGCCGAATATGGCGTTCGGGTAGAGATGATGGGGACTGTCGGATGCGACACGACTCAAAAATATGGCGGGACGCAAAGTCCGTTGGCCCGCTTGCTGTGTCCAATTTGGTGGAGGTAATATTACAAGTAGGGCTCTTCACTCTTGGGGGAGGGGTATTGGGTGGGGGACATGGAGCTAAAAAGAGTTTTTCTTTAATTTGACCAAAGGCAAAGGACAATTATTTTCCTATGCTGCCCATGTTAAATTGGATGCAACATTTAATATTTCAAGAACAAGGGATGTGAAAATTGTAAAATCTGTATTATAAGAAAAAAAATGTTTGATTTCCATCTGAAATTTTTTTTGACCCTATAAAACCTTGCCATTATACACATTGGGCAGGTGCCGAACATTTCATGAGACATGGGACACTCTCCTTTAGTCCAATAAGTGACACCGAGTATTCAAATACTTCAGTAATCAAATGAATTCTAAGGCAAAGATAGAAAATATTTCATTTGCATGTAAATGATACTCGTTAAGTATCTAAGTATTTTACAAAAATTTCTTGGTAATAATGTAAGCACTACATCACATTTCCCAATTGCGCACGCTATTCAGTCCTTATTGCTATTACATGTTACATGAAGTTCTTTTAGCCTTCCTATGTCTACATACAGTTAGAGTGTATCACTCCACTTCCTTTACCTTAAATGGGCAACAAAAATGTGCACTTAAGTTGAATGAATCTATTAAGTGACCATAAGGAAGCGGTGACCGTTAAAGGAAAGCTTTTGCATTCTTTATATCCCTATGCATAATTTGAGTATATCTATAGTTAGGAGCTTTCTTGAGAAACTCAACTAAAAGACCCTTTGTGCACAGCAATTCATAATTCCATATTTGTCACGTACTAAAAGAACGGACAAACAAATTACCAAAATGAAGTGACACCGACATGACAAAGCCAAAGGACTAGAATAATATACGCAATTTAAGGTGTCTAAGCCAATTGACTATAATGTAAATCACCTCACACTTATACTAATGCAATTATATGAGTTTATAATTTTAAAGAGATTTTATTACAGATGTATGAGTAGTAACAGTAATAAAAGACTATGTACACAGGCACGGCACAGATGGTCAACTGAAATTGCAAAGGTGAAGGTGAAATGACAGAAACGGGCCATAATTCATAGTTTAGTGAAGCATAAATAAAATAGGAAATTCCAAGAGAAGAAAATTGTCAAGTAGATTTTGAGTATGAAATACTCACTGCAAATACCTATGCAAATCAGATGAACTGGTTGAAATAATACGACACTGGAATGTAGTATATAAGAATGGATGAGTAAACTGTTGCATATGCATTAAGTTTGTGATTTGCATATTTTTGAAAATATACTGCAGGTCGAAACAAGTATAGTAATGCAAGTCTGAGTGAATCTTTATGATTAATCCTTAAATGTTATTTCATAAATGTAAAATGCCGCGTGCACGTGCATTAAGGACATTAATATGCAGTGGAAAGATGTTTTCACAGCGCCACTTGTTGTCAAACGTCTTTTTTATTTCTTAATTTCTGGGTTTGTCTTTTGTCGGTTTGTTGGCTCTTGATTTTGATTAATTGTTAGTTAACTCTAAAGGGGATTGTATATCGGAGCACAAAAATAAATTACAGATTTCACATTACCATACAACAATAACATTTACATCTGACTCTGCTGAAATGAAACTAATAATGTAAAGTTGAAGATGGTAGGATCTACGCTCTGTTGATTTCATTAATGATAATGTATTTACATAGATTTTGTGTTGTAATGCAGCGTGGTTGTATTTTGTCTTGTAAGTACCGATGTAATGTAACGTTATCGTAATGCAATATCGTTTGAGGTTTTGGTGCCTTGTTTCTCTAAAGACGAGACCGGGACTAGAATTCACCATTTTTTGCTCTTGTAAGTTTAGTGTGTTGTGTGAGACGCGTGAGAAGATTCTCCATAAAGTGAGGCATACCATACCATTTCATTAAAACCCGACTATAATACCACAGAAGAGTCAGGTCAGAAGATGAGAATGAGAAACGGTGACGCGTGAACAAGGATTTTTTACTTAACTTTAATATTCATTCCATACTGTACACATGCTTCATATTATCTACTTTTTCGTTAATTCATAGTGAAATACCTAAATGTTCTTCTAAAGAGTAATATTTAACAGATATTCATGCACATCTCTATGTATGACTGTACTTTCATGATGGAATGCATGGACCTCTTGAATGTTTCCCCGAGAAAGAATTTCAAGTATATATTTTCGAGGATGTTCCATAACTATCCAAGACCCTCGGCAAAGCTAGCCAACCTAAACCACACACAGAACATAAGTAATTTCGTGGTTAGACCTATATCTATCTGTATATTTACATTTATATAACACAGAGTGATAAAAGGTACACGTAGACATTTTTTATATCTATCTCACATGAAAGTTGCACTTGTGTTGTATTTCTAACGATAACTGCATAGGAAACATAGGACACAATGTAAGACTAAAGGTATAAAATATCCTGTGTAAAAACATAAAAAATATTCAAGGGTTAATGTTGACTTTTCTTGTGAATCAGCCACGCGGATCAAATTTTTGACTTTTTGTCGGATTCCAAGTATGTTAAGTCAAGACATTAGACATGACGTGTTTTCGTTCTCACGTTACCTTGTGACTATTCATTCTTCATTCTAGTATTCAAGTGATTCTAATGCAAAATGCAACATATCTTTGTCTTGCGTCACTACTTGCTGTTGGTAGTCCACCCACAAATTCAATTTAAGCAGTAAATTCGTTACAGCCAAACCTAATTGTGTTATAATCTGCCAAGGAAGGGATTGACTATTTTATGGAGATGCTTGAAAAATTTGCACTGCATTTCCATTAACAGTGTGCGATATCTGTCATTGTCAATATGGTTAACTTTGCCAAAGAATGAAAAAGTATTGTCAGGTATAAGTGAAAATTAATGAATTTGCATATGTTGACAAAAATACCGGAAAATATAGTCGAATTTTAGAGTGAAACATGTCTTTG
>JABASH010004088.1:0-14857 GCA_019776445.1 Tomocerus maximus | reverse complement strand
CAACTACGCATAGCAAGTAACAGCCACTAGTAAATAGCGTCCGCTGTAAATACAGTCCTCTAGTAAATTGAAGCCTAGAATCAAGGACCGAATGCAATTGAAAATACAATACATTTCAGTATCTCTAGAATCTATCTACATTAGGTAGTTCGTACATTATATCAGTAATACTTTGCATTCACCTAGCAGTCATATCAGATATTCGACTGTCTAGTTTTGTGTGATAGTGATGTATGTGCTCCATATTGTGATTCCGCAAGTTTTTGCTGTTCACATCCATGCTGTCGGTTCCTATCGTAAAGTTATGTTAATGTTACATATAAATGTACATACAGCCAGCCAGAACGGAACAAGTTGAGCCACTACAAAGAAGAGTGGTCAACCACTAGCCATTTCATTCAGTTAGTATTAACACAACAAAAAATGCAGTGCAATTGAATACATACTAGACAGTCTCATACCAAACACAAAACCAGAATCCACTCACTCAGCAGATACATTTTACATTACAGCACATTATAAATACACGAGAAGTGCAACTTGAGTTACTAATTGTACTTACGAGATAAGCATTAAATTGGACATAAAAAATCAAGACGCTCTCATGATAACAACAATAAGCGAGTCAAGTAATGCTACTACATTTATGGACTGTAGTATCTCTAGCTCATCCACAATCGTGTCAGCTCAAGTAGACACAGAGCAGACGCAGACACAATAAAATGTACATGAATAATCTGTATCCATAAGGAATAGACACAACTCTTTGTGCAGTAAATTGTAAAACAAAATTTCCCAAACCAATTAAATTTCAGGAAAGTAAATGTACAATCTTCTTTAATTGCAATAAGGTACATGTTATAATAATACTTACAACTGTGCAGATGATCCCTCCCCTACTCTATTTGTTATACATAAAAAATTGTATGTAGAGTAATAAAACTTGGTATACCATACACATAAGAACTATATCTGAAAATGCTTTTGACTTGTTTTGACTGGAGATGAGCAGATTTATAATTGTGAATCCTATGACTCAGCTACGGAAAATTAACTTTCTAAGTTCATCTTCATATTACGTAATTGTTGGGTAGCATAAATCCATTATACATTATCTATAGTAAACAAAAAATTAGCCATTTACGATCGCTTCCTACATAACTTAGCGCTTACCTGCAAATTTTTATGCATATATGAACCTAATTTAGTACTTGTTTTGTGCTGATTAAAAGGATTATCAAATTAAGGCTCGAATTCTCAATTACCTACCTGCAAAAGTACACAAAGAAATTAGATTTGTATACTTTTGTAACTGTCCTGTACCTAGGAACTCACTGACCATTGTTTCTGGCTTGTTAGCTAGCCTGTTGTACTTATTTGTAGGTACAAGCAATAAGTAGTCAAGTCATATCTTGAAAATCTAAGTGTCTAGTTAGTACAGAAGCTAAAAACCTAATGTTCCTTATAAGATAATGATAAACAGAATTCCTCCTTTGGTAAAACTGAAAGACAAGAATGAGAATAATAAAAGAAGAGCTAAACTTATAAAGTGTTACTAATGTTTCCACCTCTTTTACTCATTACACGTTTTGCACCTGGTTTTCGACGGTTGGGCCGAGAAAGAATTTGTTTAACTGACAGTCAGCAATATTAACGGATTGTGAGTTTCTGAGTTATACATGCCTTTTCCTCCATATTCCTTCATTTCTATCACGTTTCCCAGAAAATTGAAATATTGACAAAGGAAGGTAAGCGCTTGCTATGCAATTAAAAATATTTGATGAACAATTAATAGATTCTACTTATGCTACCACATGAACCATAAGAAAGCATTTAGGATGCAATTACCTATTGAGTTTTGCTTGTAATACTATCTGAAAAAAGGGTAGTCAATCGGAAATTATCGATCAAATGATTCAATATTACTTTAGATAATAATATCAGAGACCCATTCTAGTAGTGCATATCATTTGCAGTCATGTGGTCAGTCAAATTAATTATGCACTATGGTTAGAGATGAAAATAAGAGAGTAAACATAAGTAAACTGAAAAAGTGTTGCTTATTGGTGGGCTATAAAATAAAAAGAGTAATATTATAAGCAATAAATGTAGCCAGGTAAATGCTCTGAGGATTCTCTCATCGTCAGTTCTCACTTTAGGTACATGTACCTGGTCTAGCCGATGATGTGATGGTGTAGACTTTTTTGTAGGATTGTGTGTGAGGGTGGAAACAAACGTAACAATCATTAGTCGCACTCGCATGAGTTTCACGTTTCAGCTCATTATTTAATATTATTTTCCGTCATATTTCTTTGTTTGAGCATGGATTATTAGCCTGGTGGGAGTTTCATTGCTAACTAGGCACTACATACTGAATTTAATGTTACGACTTTTCTACGATAAGTATGTATGTATTGTACATATTTTACTCTGTGTAATGAGTGTTCTACACTTAAGGTATTAATCCCTCACAAGAAACACACAAAACCAGAGACTCCTTTTATGATCCTCCTGGTAAAACCAAAACTACCCCTCTATGCATCATATCTAATATTTAGTTGAACTGCAATTGCAAACCTAGATAGGGTTGCAAATGACTTTTGTAGATTCATATTCATAACGTACTTTTTATGTCCTTCGTCATATTCGCCTTCAAACTTGACACAAGCTTTTCCCTTACTTAAGCCGCACGTCTATTCTTGGCACAACACTCAGCAACCACTCTGATCAAATGTGTGCTTCCTGAGTGAAAATACGTAAATATTGTGAGACATATATCGTATACTATTTATTTCCGTTCAAGCTATACAGGAATCTTGTATTTTCTGAGTGTTCAGCTCGAGTATTGGATATAGACGATGAAATGTTATTGTTACAACAAAATTATGTAAAAGCATACATACATGTGCATGTAATTCAATGGTAAATCAAATATACCTAGAACCTGGATAATCAGTTCATTACTAAAACTTTAGTAAACGTACTTACTTCCAGTGATGAATCTTTACTTTATCTGAATTTAGCTGAAGTCATTTGGAATCGGAAAGCTTTCAGGCAAAAAGGCTGGTGTCAAATAATTTTAATATCAGAAGTACATATGATACTCTTCTGATTAAATATTAGGTGCACTGGAACACTCTTTACTACACATGCACTCTGTTGACTACAGTGGGGACCAGTTTGAAGAGGCAGATATCTATTCAATGTGCCCCTTTCATTTAAAAATGAACTTATCTCTCGAAGTATCCAAAACAGTACATATAGTAGTAGGTATAGTAGAGTATGTTCAACTACGTTTATTTTGTGAATTTCCTTGTATTTATGTAGTATTTCTATGTATTTTATGCTTTGCGTATTTTATCGATGAACTAATTTAGTACCTCATTTAAATAGCACACGAATCAGAATCTTAAATCTCGTATTATTTTAAGGTATTAATGCAGGTAGAACTTTAGCCGATAACTTAGGACAATATATTTTAATATAGCGCAGTATTACATGTATTGGGTATACCAAGGCCAAGGTACCTAAAGTGTATACATTATTTTTTATTCTGCTGTTTTCAGTACTAATAAAACTGGTGCTTTAAAATCAGCGAAAGCACACAGATATAATTAATGTGCATGCATTTACTAGACTTCACAGAGAAATGAAAGTTTTCTTTTGATTAGGTACTAATAGAAATGTTTTGGAATCCAGTTTCAGCTTGCTTTAAATAATTCTGTCGACAGTCCAGTTGGTCCGCCGGTCTTTCATGAGAGCTCCAAATTGGTTTTCCATAAAACAATCTTTTCAATTTGATGTATTTGTTTGTATCAAGGGTCAGACGATGGTAAATTCCTGCTGGTAAAATCAGCAAATCCCCTTTGACGGTTTCAATCCGAATCCATGCGTCAGTTTCCCCATCACGTACATCGAAATATGCAGAACCATCCATAACAAACCGAATTTCTTCTTCTTCATGAAGATGTTCCGTGGCGAATTTTTTCAACTAAAATAGAAGTACAAATTATGACTATTCCTTTACTTCTTTTGTTTGGTTTGGTATTTTTAATATATTTTCAAAGCTCATTCACACCTTTTCTTCAAAATCTGGTAAGCCGGCTAGTGAGATATTTATTTCATCGCTGTAGCCGTAGCCTCGTTCCTCACTGATTTTCTCCAAACTTCCATCCTCGTCAAATGTGTTTGCATTTAGCTGAAATCATAAGAAAAACTAATGATTAAGTTACAATCATTTAAACAGCTTAACATCAGCTGTAATAGTATACTTAAGATAACGCTTGGAGAAATAATGCGAATTTACTTGCGAGTATAGAGATATGTAGATGTATTTTAGAAGTTATTTTTCGATTTTTATTTACCTGCCAACATAAAACTCCCGTTCTTGCTCGTAGAATGTCTAAAGAGAGATAAGTTCGTTTTGATTCGTCTTTCTCCAAGCGCCTTTCATCTAACTCTAATTCATCTAGATCCCAAGCACGAACCATTTTATTTTGTAAATTTTGGAATTGACAGTTGCAGAATGAAAGTTCTCGTTTAAATGAACCTAAAAACGGGATCCTATCTGCTTTTAAAGGAAAGCCAACTGCTGTGATATGCTGCGCAGTAAAAGTTACAAGGACATTAATTGTTCTTACTTGCGTTTATATGAGATGTTTGCGTATGTAAACCACACGATACTCACTCATGCGAATGTATTATCTGATCTACAAGTTCTCTGCCATGATCATTACTTAATTGCACACACATCACAAGTAATTGCCTCAACGATGTATGGGCGGATAAACAATGCATGTATGATTGACATTCCAATTTCCTATGAGAAGCTCTTGAAAATCATAAAACCTAAACTAACCCAGAATTTCTATTGCAAACATAATTATCTCCTAGCTTGTATACTGCGAATTAACTGAAACGCATCACTGTCAAATCTAAAATGCTCCCTACATATTTAAACTAATAATTAAAGGCATCTGGTCTATTTGTAGCTTTGAATCATTAACGTCCTGATTTTCTGTGTTACCTCAAGAAATTATTGCAGAGAAAAGAGACTACTGCTGCCACATTTTTACGCAACAAAAACCAAACAAGATATAAATGGATCAAAACTAAATTATCGACATTTAACATGCAATATGTTAATTTATTAGGTTCATTGTTTAATGTACTGGTACCTATAGGTAGGTGCCTGGTGACTTGTTTCAACTTGCTATTAACCACAAGCATGCAAGTAGTTCAATTCATAAGCAATGATACAGTAATGGTATTGTCCTGAGTCCTGAACCGTGGAGCTTCAAAATTTATTCTTAAAGCCTCACATGACTAAGTTTACAAAAAAATACATTAATTATCTGTAGCCAATCAAACTTATCAACCCAATCATATTATAGTATGACAAATCGTAATTAGTTTGCTTGTGAATTGGTATTGCGTGCTTCTTTCAGCTAATTATTATGATAGTAATCCACACTATAACGCTTGATCTAATTTTATGCACGTTATAACACACAAAATCCTAACATGAATATTTGCACCACTGACTCCGGAACGCATGTCAATAATTGAAATCTGAGATATTTTATTCATTGACACAATTACATCGTACTTAATTAACACATAAATACTTATATACAATTCATTTCGGAAATTAAACGATAAATGTGTATCTTATTATTTGTATGTTCTACCTATTGTATCTACGAACTACCTACGTGCATTGTGCACTATTAGAGATTCCCGTATATAGGTATGTAAATGTACTAGTGATTTACAACATTATATTATCAATCCATATTTAGATTCCTCAAGACATTAACATTTCTGAACATTTCATTTCGACCAAGTTATTTTACTCGTTCTCTGATTCCTATGGTAGGTAGTAGGTATACTAAATGTTTATTTTCTACGAAAATTACATTCTTTCGCTTATTAATAAAATTCTTATATAGCCAAGATAGAAAATAATGACGAACACGTGCAGTAAATTAGGAGTATTTGTAAAAAGTAATGTCAAGTTACTTTTAACAAACTATACAACGATATAGTAGAAAATAGTATAAAGTTAGCTTGACTTAAATGTTTATAACAATGACATATGTAGACTATACTATCTATGTATAATTGATGTACATCACAAATATAGAAAATTGAGATTGACAGTCAGTATAGTCAGTAGTAATGTTAAGTTAACATTCCTCGGATCAACCGAGTCAAACATCATTTTGATTTTTACCTGTCTGTACATTATTATGAGACTTAGATTTTCAGAATCATCAATGTTGTCTGTGTACATGCAAATTTATGTTAATTCTATAATGTATGCTTGTGCAGGAATCACATTAAAATCGAGTAGTACTTGGTTTATATCACAATAAAATTAATACACATTTTTCACATTTGGATGTTTGATTAGGAAATAGTAGGATTTATAATAAATATTTTTGGTTGAACAACTTTTAGATATTTTCAGCTTGTGGGAGCTGAAGTCAGGGGGGTGATGACGACCAAGGCCGAAATACTTGTAGGTAGGACTGGTATCTAAAGGTATTAAATATTTTAGTATTGTTACAGGTATGTATAAGTATCTAACTATTTATTTTCCAGAAAGAACAATAGGAGTATTTAAAGGATTTGAGTGAGAGTTGTCATTTGCCACATTAATGGGTCTATCTTTGTGTATATGTGTGAACTGTATTCACAAATACTAGATTATCATTAATATGGCAAATATGGAGATATTGATTGGAAAACGTGTGTTCATTTTCACAAGTATTGTATATTATTGTTTAGAAATACTCATTTGAGATTTAGTTCATATTAGAATTGAGTTGTACATAATATAAGACACATTCTGTCCAAATGCATCGTTATTTAAATAGTTGTAATTACAGTAGTAGAACGGGTGTGTAATGTACAGATCGTATATCTAAATAGAACTAGTATAGTTAGATAAAGTATTACTTAATACTATAGTTTATATTTTGGATTTGATACAAATGCTTTAATTGTAGTGACATTCAGACCTTTATAAATACTTGCTACAGTTTTACGATTGTACATGATAGTGGAAAGAGGAAGTTGAGGGATTGATTTATCTGTACATTTACAATATGTGTGTGGATGGTTGAACCAATATATGATTGACTATTTGTTATGTATGACATGTTTTTGTATCTAGGCATACACCTGCCTTCCTGTTCATATTTGAAACTTGGTCATCATTAGTTGACACAATATTTTCTGAGATTATTTATGGAATTTGACACATTTCGTCTTTCTCAGGTTCCCTTTTCTTACACGTCCATACTTTCAAAACTATTAGGTAGTCATTTTATTTTCGTTCCGTCGCCAATTTCCTTGTTTTCACCGTTGACAGCTGCCTGCTCGCTATCCGACCAACGAAGCTGCTCCAGTCTGCCAATAAGTATCCGCTCTGTTATCAATCCAGCTAGCAGCCACAACGGAGCGTACTCAAGCGTAATTAATCCACCGATATTGTAGCTGAATTCCCTGAAAATCAATAAAATTATATTAATTAAACATTTATCTTCATGTAATATTCCATTACATTCACCGACCCTATTTTCTCCATAAATATTCCGTAAATCCTATGCTTTTCTCAGCAAACTATATTTAATGTCCATTGTATACTGTATTTACAGTCATAGAATAAGACTACCTGAAATTGGCATACATATAATCAGTCCTCTTGCAGTAAACAAACTATTACCTAGGAGGGATCGATGGTTGGCAAATGTGTTAAGGAAATATGTGCTAAGAATACCTTTCTGTAGCTTTTCAATATCAATAAACGTTATTGTCCCCGGAGTTTCTCCGTTTGGATGGGAATTCTATTTAACCCACTACATTTTGCAAGACTCTTTAACTGCTTTATGCGTTTTACTATGAGTGGGTTGATTGATCATTGCTTTATATATGCGCTAGGACAATGAATAATAAATACAACGACCTTTGTTCTTCAGCGACCAATATTCAATCTAGCTATGTAAATTCTACACCTTAAAGTAAATATTTGATGATGTCAAGCTGCCTGAATCGAGTTTGGCTATGTCCTCTGTATCGATTTTTGACAAGTATTGAAACAAAAAGCTTACGAATAATCCCATGGACACGCTCCTAAATAAGTCAATATAACTCCTGAGGTGAACTCCCAAAAATAAACCATCAGCAAGTAGAAAATTCCACGAAGCCAAATTGGAATCCCATTGCGTCTTAAGAAGTAGCTGGTTTTCTCCAGTGCCAATCCACAAGTACCATATATCGCCAAAGACCAAATACTGGAACATCCTAAGAAAAAGATTACAAAAGAATTATGCAAACAATTACTATAGTTGATTTAGGCTGACTCTAATCATGAACATCATCGAGTCCATAATTTCTTGCATGTATAGTCACAAAGGTAAGACATACATTCACCATCAGTCAAACCCCATTTAAGTGGGGCATCCTGTTGGAAGTCTGGCTGGGAGTAAGAATAGCGATGACCTCAATCAATTTTATTTTGTAGGATAAAATACATAAAGATTGCTGAGAATTAATGGTGGTGCTGCGGATACTTTATTTTGTATATTTTATAGCATACTTGTAGGTATATTTGTATTTTAATTCAATCTACAAAAGAAGTGATAAAGACTGTAAATGTATCAGTTTTTAAAGGCACCATGTAATCATAATCCATATTCCATGGTATTATTTTCAATTCACAAGTTTTCAGTTTTTCATGAATTATCATGCCCCTAGGGCTTTAATGGAATTTCATGTTAATGAATTAACTGTTGACAATGCAATAGTCGTTACAATCAATGCAATTGTCATTTATTTCATTAGTACTAATTGCATTTTCCATTTATCAAATCACGAAACGTTAATGTATATGAATTGGGTAAATCTATAGGTACATACAATATTTATTTTATCATAGATGCATGCAATGTTAAATTGAAAACGAAAATGTCAAATTCTTCTATTACATTCCCCAGATATGTAAATCCAATTAGTATTAAGAGTTAGGAATTTTTAGGTCATGAATTAACAATTATTTCCGTATTTACCTGCAAGTTTCCAGTCTCGCATGAGAACAAAGTCCCAAATGGCAGTAAAAGTAACTTCGATGAAATAACCATGAAGTCCATAAATGTAAAGTCGGAGAAGGGTAGAAAGATGATGATTGTAATGACCCACTACGGTTTTCATTGTCATTAAGAAACTTCGTTACTTATGTTGAGCTCTAATTTATCAGTAGGATTGACTTTACTGTAGAGAGTAAAGTAAAGATTGACCGAGTATAGAGTTCTAACGTCTTTGATCCAACGGTTGTCTTCTAAATCTGAAAATAGAAATGAAAAATTCTGTTATAATTTATACCCGATGTATGCAATCTTATTTGCACATCGGCTGGCTAAGACACAAAGCGTATCAAAGTGCGGACATTCTGACCTTTGTACTTATTGTTGAAGGAAGCTCGTTATATTGTATCTGGTTTCATCCTCAATTCACATGATTAATATCATTACAGTGGTAAATAATACATAACATGAAAAAGCATAGAGCTATATCAATAGGAAATGACTTGCAGCTACCACCACATCAAATGATAAACACAGTACTACAATGTCTCTACAGATACACACACAAGTTGATATGTACAAGTTGTGTAACAGCAATGTGTTAGTTAGCTATATAGCAAATTCTTTTGTGTTAATTAAAACAAATCTGCCAAATTGGCATTTATATGAAATAACGATGTTTACATTGACAGAATCGTATGACAGAATCTGCAATGTAAACAAGATCAAACCAATGTCCTAAAGGACATAATTTATAGCTCTGACTAAAACTGCGTGTTGTATTAAACACAACGTGAATCAAATACACTATGTCTCAATTGCTAATTTCCATTTAAGATGCTAAATCGGCACAAAGTATCACGGATAATGTTGTTATCTTCATAATAACATTAGCAAGACTGAATAACTGAATTTAACCGCCAGTATGTACATAGTTGCAATAAAAAATTGCAATTAACTATAAGTATGATGATATAGAAGTTTACGAGTAGACGACCTTCATGCTCATTTCTCACGTAGCACATTCATCCCACTAGCAGCAGCGCTATGTCAGAAAAGCCCTACTAGATATTCAGATCGTATGTAAGTATTTTCCATGTAAGAACGGAATACTACGCAAGTACTAAATTATTGGTGCATATTAGTGTATGTAGTGGTGAAATAGCACTTTATCCACATTCTATACCTACATTACTTATGCATACAATAATATTTACTGTATGATGCCCTCAATAAAATTCCATCAGCTAAAAGCTAGTAAATGCCCAACAAACGCAACTTACAAACATTTACATATCATAGTTCAGCTTATTGAAAATCCTATTAAACTATGCCTTTTATGTATGCTGCTTTGAGTCGATTTTACTAAGTAACGTCTTCCGTTTTATCTAACTTATCAGCATACTTATCAACACATCTCATCTTTCAGGTTTGTCTAGAGTCTAGAAGGAAATATGGCTCTAGGGGTATCCAGACTAATAATTACAATAATCTAGCTACATACATTCTTATATTGTTAGACATAAATTTGCATTTTGCATGAGTAACACTTAAAGAGCACTGTACTCTATTCTACATTTTTAATATTTTAGGACATGTAACCTCAGATTTGAATTTTTAAGCATGCATGTTTAATCTTTGAACACTCACAAATAATATTCGCTAAAAATTCGCCTTACAATAATTATTGGACGATAGTCTTATTCTTAGTACATTCATTCATGTAGGCCAGAATGTTATATGGTTAATAACATGCATGTAATGGAGAATGTAAAAGTACTAATATTTACTGCTGTCTGTTAGTATTCATGTTTTATCACTAGTTATGTAAGAGTGATACTTTGGCGGCCATATTTTGGGGTTATCTAGTGATAATGATTTATTGTTCATTAGAGATAATTGGGGAAAGGATTATTTCCGTCGTGAAACATTAAAGGTACTTAAAATAGCAATTATGTTAATCAGTACTTGTCGAGCGAATCAAAGAAACAGCTCAGGTACGGAAGTAATCCCAGCACGTTACAGCAGAGAATTTATGATTTTAGTGTTTCGTATTAGGACTAGGAAAAAACAACAAAGGTGGTTTTAGAAGCATAGTAAATTGATGGGACGAAAAGTGTAGAGGAAATGTTTACCTTTGGATTTTGGTTGCGTGAGCTGTAGTAAGCACGGTTTGTTTGACAGAGTGAGAGAATGCGAGTCAAGTAGGCTGAAGTTGGTAATCCCGACGATACAGAATTGGCGTAGTAAAGGAAAGAGCACAAGATCTGTGATGTATAAATATGTATACTGGAGTTTATTTGTCGAGTGTATCCTTCCGTTGTCGTCGGTGTCTGTTGCTTGGATCTATTCTTTCGAAAAGTGTCTGTCCGTGAGAACAAGTATTGTCAGAGTACGTAAAAATAGAGTGAATGATATCGAATATAAATTTGTATGTAATCTGAATGGAATGTTTTCGTGGATGAATGAGCAAAGGAAATATTTAATTACAATGGTTGCATTTATTGAAGGCTCTGGTCTGTTTGTATTTGTCCCAATTGAGAGGAACAGTTATATTTGCTTAGGTTACAAAAGGAATGAGTCGGAAAGCGCCAGAAAAGGCACAGAAGCTCTTATCTTAACTTGGTAGTACAGGAGGACGATTTTACCTACTTCATACGTGTCTGAGTAGGTATATATTTATTTATGGCTGAGGAGGTGAACTGACATGATACAGTCATAAAGTAAATCAAATAAAATTAGCTAATGGTGGTTGGCTGGCTTAGGTCGGTAAAATGCTAAAGTAGTCAGTTGCTACGTTTCTTTGGCTTTTGGAACTGGCAGTGTGCCGAGAGATCTATAAGCTCTTCTTACTACTCTGTTGTGATGTGAATATGTGAATGTGGTCGGCAAAAATAAATTCAATATCCGAATCCGTAAACCTGGACCAGCTTCAAAAGTCGGATAATATCGGATCTCTGCGACTTGCGATAGGAGACAAGGGAAGAGGCTGGACCGAGTCACACTAAGCACTTTTCAAAGAATCTGCAAATATTACGAAAGGAACAGTCTTATCCTACCTCCACCGTCTACTCCGTAATAATATTATATCTCTCATCTGCTCTGCACCTACTACCTTACCTCACTGCATCACACTCTGTAAAGAAACTATTTTAGCTAGACTATAGACACAGCAAGTCCCATTCACCCAGGTTATACTCAGGCCACACTAGTATCTTATAGCCACTGAGATGAGAAAGAGACTGGGAGCATAACAAACTTTTAACTTACTTTTACCTTATATGTAAGACAGCCTTACAAATGCAACCTTTTCTCCTCTAATACGTAGGACGTGCTTATACATAGTGCACATGTACAAACCGAAATTCGGATTTACGAAACGCACGCAGCTTAGTTATATGGAAGAAAGAAGGAGAGAGATATGCATTTACAACAGTTAGTTACAATATATACCACTTAAGTACTGTAGTATAGAGTTACGTTGCAACTATAACATTTTCGACCAGCTTTCATTTCACAGCAGACTTTCTTCCGCTTTCCCTTCCTTTCTTGATTACCAACCAATGCTGACCCACTCCTTGCAACTGCTACTAGCTACCAACATTATGTATTCACTAAGAGT
Organism: Tomocerus maximus; assembly: GCA_019776445.1. NCBI lineage: Eukaryota > Metazoa > Arthropoda > Collembola > Entomobryomorpha > Tomoceridae > Tomocerus > Tomocerus maximus. The sequence goes on along the minus strand of JABASH010004088.1, from coordinate 2,146 downwards.
ACCTCTGGTCGGCAAACCCCTTATTCATATGTATGACAGAATCTGATACCACACCTGAATTAATACTATTGACCCATTGTTAACCCAAACTTTCTCCATTACTATTCGATACATACGAATTTTTTATACATTCTCTTTTCGAAAGAAAACCAGATAGGGAGAAATTTATTTACATACTAAATGTGCATACATAAACTTAGTAATGCCAGGTCAGGCATGTTATTTGAAGTAGCATGAGTGCATGGATATCCAATCTCGAAAAACATTCGTATCTACTAATAGCTAAATGTCACATCATACAGCAGAGCATGCAGGTATGCACGCTCTGTTTATCCATACAATTTAGTATCTTTACTTAAGGTTAACTTTAATTAGCAGTCTCAATTTTAATTATGACTTGTGACCTCGTTACATGCCCAAACAGAGAATGGTATTCGAATTCGTAGGGATCAACTCCATTCCCTATCGAATTAATCACTGACTGCTAGTTGAAAGTTAATTAGTAGCAGGTTGATAATTTAATGATAAAATTTTGAGTTGGATATATTTTAGGTTCAATTCCAACTCACCGAATTACAACAGAGGCTATTTATGCACTATAGCTAATAGTAGATCAAGACCCACCAAACTATTTTGAATCATTTCATCGGATTCCCCAATTAAGGCTACATATAAAGAGAAGCCTTACGTTCCATTTCATATACCCTTTCTTTATGATAAGAAATTAAAACGTAAAAGAGAACATTAATATCTTTAAGCCGCTTATTGACGTCAATTCTTTCTGTTCTCACAGGCAGTTGGCAACAATTTGCAACTAAGCTTGTACCTGCAGTACGATACAACATGATATTGAAAATGGCTATTGACTAAAAAACGTTTTTAACGACAAATTAAAGAGTAACTTCAAAAGATCTATGTGGCGAATGTAAAATTATGTTGCAATCTGCAATAATATAACGGGATAGGCATCACTTTTATTGTAAACATGGCGTATTTTGACAAATATCATGTTTATAACATATAAAACTAATTTTAACTAACCATGTGCATTTCGATTTCATAAAAATAGATTAATACGTTAAAGTACATACTTTCCTTGCAAATCGTTCTGCAGTTTGCTTTATAATTTATAATCGACTACGTCTTGAATAGTTTAATAACAATAAATCGTTATTGTACCTGGAGAAGTATGTACTAAATCCAAATGGTGGATAAAATGGATTTTACGCTCTGTAAGTACAATGACATTATGTGTTTTATAGATTTGCATTTTGATGAAGGGTCGCGCAAAATCTATATTTCATGGAGATGTAGATCGACTGAGTATAACGAGCATATACAGAGAGCTCCAATAAATCTATATTTATGTATTGTGGTTTAGATTAGACTGAGGCAAGTATAGGTAATGACTCGACTGTAAAGGTATACGAAATACAATAGCAGAATTTCCATTACTTAAACATGCACGATAAAAATCACTGGAGGCAGAAACTTCCGCAGAAATGAATAAAGTCTGAATAAATCACTTGGGGCTAGCCATTTGGAATGTTACACAGTAATGATATTGCATCCCTGAGCTTACATAAGGCAAATCGAAGAAAAAGGTCTCAGAGTGTAAGTATAGCCTACTAACGCAAGAACTTCGCTGTGCGGAGAGTTATATTATTATGACGTATGTATAGCTACGACTGAAATAAACATGATTATTATTGGAAATCAATTTACATATTTCATTTTCCAAGGATAATGAATTTTAAAAGTTAAACAATAATATTTATCGGGATGTAATGCAAACTCGAAATGTCCATTTGATCACAAAAAACGCATTTGGGATGTAAATGTATGCATATGCAATCAAACAGTTTTAATATAAAGATAAGAATGTCCATTTATAAATGTGCACAACAATTTATTCGTGCTCTTGAACGGTACTTAAATAGAATTGAACAGTAACAGTCCAACAAACAAAACATCACTATAGAGGTATACTAATGATAACTTATAATTAACTACTAATAAACGATTACAATTGACAGTACGTTATAAGAATTGAAATGATGCGAAGGAACAAATGATATTTAACTGTTTAGAGTCCGTAATAATAAATTACAATATTATCAATGACCAATAGAATGTTTGCTTATAA
>JABASH010004087.1:0-14858 GCA_019776445.1 Tomocerus maximus | reverse complement strand
CAAATGGGAGGTTAAGTATTGCAAAGTCATTCTGCATCTCTGTATCAAATGGTAATAGTAGATCTCCAAGTGAAATCATCAATCATACAATATAAGAGACATGATGTATTGGCTTACTTTTAAGCCTCCAAGGGGAAAGCAAAATGGAATTCTATCCAGACTGCCCAAAGTGTAAGATTTGTTCTGTGTACAGTTGAGTGGAGATAAATAATGGCTTATTTAGGAAGTGAGCAAGGTGGAGTGGAGGTGCTTATGTGAACCGAGTGTGTAAAGTTATGGAAAAGTGACGAGCTAATTGTTTTTTATGGCTGCAGAGAGGAACTATTCTCAATTAACTTGTTCCTAATTAATTTAAGAACTTTTTCTTACCTTAACTTTTACGGCATATGCAGAGTTCAGGACATGCTACAGTGTTGCATAATGCAATAAAGGACCTACCTATAACTTTGATTTAATTTATGCCTTACTTAAATTAATTACTATTTGTAGTTCCGCATAAAATACAACAGTGCAAAGGTTTGGACATGCAATGACGAAATGAGATGATATTTCAGGTCTCATTAGTACAGACCGTAGGCAATTATTTAGGAATGTCAGTGTACTATATGACGTATGTTTAAACACGTAGGTCTAGTTATTATTAGTAATGCTTTCTCCAATCTCTTGGTACTTTGATAGTTAGTGTAGCCAATAAAACAAGCATCCATATGTATTTAGTTTAACAGTATAATGTCCTGCAGTTATATAACTCTAAACTACGAGATATTAAATATCTAGAGTAGTAATGTAGCAATTGTGAGGTATCGCAAGACACTGCGTATAAATCTGCACCTTGCACATGGGTATTACGAGTTCTACTGGTATAATATTACATATAACAATGTTTCCTGGCCTGTTGTGAAGTTATTTTCCACCTCAAAGCGTATCTGCAGTTTTGTTTTCCATTGTATTATGCTATTCTGTGTAATGTAGCAAGTTAAGTACAAGAATATTACTATACATGTACTATCTCTGCGTTTATCAACGGATATATCTCTATTGTTCACTGGAATGGAAAGAAAGTTGCTATTAGTCAAGAAAAAGATATAAAAGAGCTTAGAGTTTCCGCTCTCGTTCTCTGTCTTTTGTTTCACTGCCTTATTGAGTCCGTATGCGCATAACGCAAGAGAGACCTTACGTACATTTACGCTTATTAGTCTCATGAATCTGAGAATTTTTAGGTCTTGTTTGAATAGGTGGACGTTTGATATCCTGCTGCTAGTACGGATTTGTTGTCCTAAAATTTGTGACCTTAATAACAATAAGGTAGTAAATGCGGTGAAAGAGAGCGACCAAAGTCACTTATGATCTTCTGACTCAAACACATGTCATGGTTTTCCGTTGTAAATAGTGAAAAAATTTCATTTCATTACACAGCAACACTTTCCAGTGGTAATAAATTTATTACACTACTAAGCGAGATAAAATCAATTAAATTATTATTGATGTACCAAAGTTCAGTTGGACATAGTTGACGCATTTCCAGTATATGGCAGTTAGCTTGCACAATAAAGTAATAGTTGCCTGCAGTCAAATTACTAATGATAGCCTAGCCGGGACATTTCTCAGTCTCAAGTCTGAGCGGCAACTTTTTGTCTCGCTTTTATTGCTCAAGCCTGTGTGTTAGAGGGAGAGTATGACATCCACTATTGATTAGTAGAGCTACACTACCGCTCAAGCCGTGAGGGCTTACTTCCAGTGACTCCCGGAACAACTTTACTGAAGTGTACAGATACTTGGTGAAGAGTCCTGAACCTTGAGACGGAAGGACTGCACACTGTCCCACAACTCGATCTGGTGGGCAGTCAAAGAGGAACCGGTACATACGGTCATGCACTGATCACACTGCAAATCACTTATGGCAGTATACCTCATTCCCTCATGTGCATCTCATTGTCCAGACTTGTACTAGGTAGAACTGTAGAACTCGTAGGTCGCACACAACCAACTGAACATCCATACAGTCCATACACCGCAGACAGGGCACGGATAGATAGTCATGTTGTCACTAAGATAAGCAAATCAATGGTAATTACGAAAATACGGCACTGATAGCTTCTCCCAGCTCAAGACTAACTACCACACGAACCTGAGGTGCATCGAGGATTCGAACCTCAATATCAATCCAAGAAGCGGCTTTTGACACCACGACACAGAACTTTACGACCCCAATAAGCCTAAAGGTGTAAGTAAAAATAAGCGATGACATGTGAGTGAGATTTAAATATATCTCCATTTCTAATGTGAAGAAACAGTCTTTTACTCCTTGTATTCCTGTCTTAAAGAAGTAGTATTCAATATCGGGTCAACAGAAATTCATTAGACATTAATTTCATTGAATCGAAAAGTCTATACTTAGTAAATGTGGCTTGTGACTTTAGAGCTGACAGATGAACAATCTGCTAGTTTATTAGATATAAAGCAGTGAATTGTTAATTTTATCATTTCCTTTACACCAATCACGAAATAATTTCGTTGAAGTTTAAAAATACTTTAAGGTTTTAGAAACAGATGGGTTGAAGTCACTTGCAAAGGGTTGAAAAGATTGCAATTCTGGCGGAATAAAGAAAGTAGCACTTAAAGTTGCTTATCTGTTCTCCTTTAATTTATTGAGAATCAAATGACAAGTACGGTTTAGATTTTATTTCGTAATAAATAATGATGGGATATATCGAGTTGAATGACTAGATAGTGGATACTATAATGGTGTATACTAATAGGTTATCGTTATCGTATAATGTTTAGAGTTTAGAAAGAGTTTGTAAGAAGACCAGCTATAGTTGATAGTAGTAAGTATAAAAGTATGGTAAGTGGAAATGTACATGTAGCAATTTGGTTGTATTAGACATGGATTTGAATAAAGGAGAAAAGGCGACTCCACGTCGGTTCAAGTCAAGTCAAGCCAATGCAATCTAGTTCTTTAGATTGCGTGACTTGCACAAGGATGTAATAGAATAGGATAGACCTAACACAGTCCAGTACACTGTTAGTTGTAATATGCAAACAGCCACGTGTGGCTCTTAATAAGCTTTCTGGAACTGGAACGTCCGTCCGTCGAGAACTGAGTGACCCAATTCAAAGAGAGCAGAAAGGCAGGCGGAATGAGTTGATCTGATTGTGTATGTAATGGATAAATTATGTCCTGGCCTACCTCGATTTTTCTTATTCCACTGCACATTGATACACAGACACACTAAATCATCAAGTTTGGATTTAAACGTTTAAGCACATAGCTCGAACATCCTATATAAACTTCTGCTGTCCTACAAATAGACACATTATTAGTGGTAATAAAAGTTTGTGTAACCCACGAAATGGAATAAATGGGATTCTGTCTGTCATAGTTTGTCTTGACCAAAATTGTTTAATTCATCGAAAATGGAAAGTTAAAAAGTTGTTTCTTTGTGGTTTTCAGGAATCAGAGATGTACACCCAAACAACGAGCACGAGTATCGGTATTGGGACAGACCCTGTGCACCGTGACCACCATCACCACCACCATCACCATAAAACTACAAGTCATTCCCACTCTTCGACTTCCTCATCCAGTAATGTACGACAGAAGAGTACAGGTTGTCAAACCAAAGAGAAAAAGTCGTCAACACCTGTTGATCGTTACGGTAAGTGAAGTGGGGTGGAAGAGAATTCTTTTTGAAACAAGTATTTTGTTATATTATAGATAAAATGTGACAAAGGGAGTTCACACTTTTACAAGGTAGAAGGTGCGAAGATTTAAGGTTCCTAGTGAAAGGAAACTGAAATGACAATTGTGCACTTAGCTAAGCTCTATAAAATAAGAGTAGGTTAATAGCCAGAGGTCCAAAAGCTGACATAAGGTGAATTTATAGTATAGTGTAGATAGTTGAACTTATATTAAAAGCTCATAAACACATGAGTTATACAGACGATGCTATTCTGTTTGGGTTAGATTGTATCTGAATAGTTGGAACATTGTCTCTGTGTAAGTCAACGTGTGGAAAATGAAAAGAAAGAAGTTAACTTTGGCTGTTGAAAAAGTTGAAGCTTATGGGGTTAAGCTGAGGTTAGGTTACTGGAGTTAAATCCTTTCATGCTTCAACTTCTGGAACCAAGAGCTGAGCAGGACAGGTAACGCCACGTTGAAAACACTCGAAAGTATTTTCTATCTTAACCAACTCCGGACACCGACACGGAGCTTTTCGGACGAAATATCCTTTTCGGTTGTCCCTGACTCAACTTGTTTCACTCTCACCGTCATCAATATATGTATTTCGGTGTTTCAACTGGAGAAAGTGTGTGATGGTTTACTTTCCTTAACTCCACTGTCCGTTCCCTACTTCTCCTTACCCAATCACACTCTCCGCTGTGTATTTTCTATATTTTCCTTCTATATGCATGTAGACCACGGAGGCACTAAAGACATTACAATTTCGTTATTTCTTGTTTTATTGGTTTTACTCTTGGACAGTTAGGCTTTCATCGATTTTGCTCTTTCCTTTCACTCAATGTTTTATTTCACTCTTTTACTTATGTACATAACTTACATCCCTTTTAGTTCACCATTCTATAAGTAATCGGAAAGCAGCAGTCAGGCTTCCGATTTGTCTCTGTCGTGTCCACTCAACGGTCCTCGTTGTCTCTTAGTGATGTTCAGTGAGCTGTTGTACTCGAAAAAATCTCAAAACATTGTCCATGATCGAGACAAAACCTGTTAGAGACACAAATAATATATTTTCATATATGAATTACATAATATAGGCCACCAACACCTAAACTTGGGAAATCTTGTAAGTTCTAGAAATAGAAATACAAACGATAAAACACAATCTCATCTCATTTGCTCGTATTAGTCGTATTCTGTCTACGAATAGTTCACACGTTGATAATTTGTTAATTCAAAACTGTTATATAATTCAATTTGTACATTATCATCAGATTATATTCTGTAAATATCCATATTTTCGAAATATCATAAAATTACGATCTCGTATTTCCTTTGTTAAATTTTGATTTTAAAATACTTTGTAATCTGAAATGGATGCATGGAAAATACGAGATCATAATTTTAAGATGATTCGAAAATATGGTGCCTGCATTAGAGATAGGATTGAAAACAATTAGATTTTGTATCCTTTACTCTAAATGCAGTTCACTGTAAAGTAGTTATGTATCAAGAGCAACAGCTACATTTATCACAATACAATTTAGGATTGTTGTCATTTAGAAGTATGAGATTATTAAGAAGGAATGAATAAGTTAGTCGATTACGTTTACTCAGTCGTTAAAGGATTTCAAGTGGAACGTGGGACCTTGAGTTTACTGTTTGTCAACAGATACAGACAATTAATAGTAAACAAGAAGATTCTTCTTTGCTTTTAGCAATGGTCCTTTGAGGTTATTTTGATTTAGTTAGTTTAAAGAGGAGAAAGAGGGAAGTTGTTGGAGTTTAAGAAAAAAGGGTGAATGTAGAGTTGACATTTGAAGGAGCAGTGTAAGTAAGTGGATTGAATTGTATTGGATATGAGGAAGGGAGAATATTTGAATTTGTTCGTATAGGCTCTGCATATATACATAAAGTTTGTTGTGTGTGCTCTGAATACGATATAAGTGAGAGGGGGACGGGACGGGCAGGTGACATGCTTTCTCTCTGTGCGTTTCCCTCAAGTGAAAGGAATATTAAAGAAGTTAAGCTCGGTGAAAGTTTTCATGTTGAGCAGAGCTGGGTAAATGTTGGAAGCGTGTGCAGCCTCTATAATACTAACACAGGCATAGCAAATTTATATAGACAGCCAGACTACAATGATTTTACAACACGTATGTGCCAATGCATACTATGTCTATGTGGCTAAGTACATTACGTGTACTGTTACACACCAAAGCATCTAAATTATAATATTTATATAAATAGGCATGCTGCATTCCTATTGGTATTCCTACAGAGTATAAGTGCTAGGTGTAATATCCTCGATGATATTAGGCTTGATAGCCCGAGATGGGGAGAAGGGAGGAAAATGTATGAATTGTATTTATATAGAGAAAGTGGAAGGAAAGAGAACTTTTGTTTACATTATTGTATGTATGTATGCTGACAAGAACGAATTGGTCTACTAATATTATACAGAATTGTTAGCAAAAGTTCAAAACTGCAGATATTGCATCAGGGACCTGTGTAGATGTAATAGCAGTACCTATCTACACATTCGGTGAGCACACACATGCAATGTTCTTTAGAATTGAAAGGAACCTTTTGGGAATTTAGCATTTACTGTAATTTCGTTATCGTACATGCACAGGATGAGGACCAAGTCGTTTACATCTGTATTGAAGACTGAAATTTATAAAAAGACATATGCATACTATGATAAAGTTGACGAATTCGCCTGTAGCAAATAAGTAGGGAACAATAACGAAAATGAATGAGATTAGTTGTAGAGAATTTCTAAATTTGGTCGAAATGAGAGTGGAGATAAAATTTGCATTTTTTGCAGGAGGATCAGGGGAAACAGTTTACCAACCGGCAGGGCCCTTAATAGAGCCACATAAAACACCCAGTACAAACTCAATGCCCGCTGGAATTCTTCCAGAGTCTGTTAGACTCCCACCAGATCTAAAAGTAACATATCAGACTCACCCGCCTACGAGTTCTGTTCTCACAACTACATCCTCCGCATCCAATTCCAAGGCCAGTAACAACAAACACCACCACCATCATTCTCATCATCACAGTTCCAGCAAACAGAACTCCAGCACTTCAACCTCCACTTCCTCAATTCCCAATTACAAGTCGACGGAGAAAGCATCTGGAGCCATTCTTCATCAGCCATACAAATCAGCCTCGACGGGAACCACCACGTTGCCTCTCACCACCCATCAACCGAATTACGGAGTCAGTTACGCCCCCAGTGGACCCAGCAGTGGGGCCAGTAGTAATGGCAGTAACGGCGGACATTTAATGGCCCCGTCAAGTATAAGCAGTTCTGCTGCCGCCGCCGCTGCTGCTCTTTTAAGTCAGCAACATCAACAAAGCACTGGACTCACCATGACCAGTCATCACCATCCTTTGTCCTCCACGGGCTCTGTCGCAGCTGCTGCGGGTGCTACTCCTTCCTCTGGAATGTACTACACTCCAGGATTCGGACCCCATCATTCTCCATTCACTCCCTGTAAATACCCCATCGTTCCACCTGACTCCTATCGGTAAGCTACATTTTCAATTTTACCCAATTTTATTATTCCCGTTTAACCCTCCAAAACTGGGGGAAATTATTGTTACAATCATCTGTAAAGTTACCTCAAATCACAGCGGGGCCTTTGTTATCTTTGCATGTCTACTATGGTCAAAACGACGAAGTCATTAGTGTAGTACTTAAATATTCTATCTTTTAGAGTATGACAGCGAAAAGAAGAATACTTCTTTTACTTAGATTCTCTTGGATTGTTAGCTCTCTTAGATGATTACGGAGTACGCAAGTTTTATTATGTAAACAGTAGGCAATTGACCATTTTATTTATTTCTGTGTTGCTCATTATGTATTTGAAATATTGAAAACTTTAAAATCCTATTCATGAAAATAATTTCCTCTGAATATAGTTATTTCTGCGGAAATTATTAGGTTTGCTCTTTGCCCGGTATTATTAGTTTGCATTTGCAGTATTAAAATAACCTCCTAAGAACATGGTCGTTGTAGAAGGACTTGAGTTGAAGTATGGAATGCTTGGCCCATTGAGTAGAGGAAGATGTTAGTATTATGTGATGATTTTGGTAGAATGAAGTTGTTTATGTAGATATTTTTTTCATTTGAGAAAATGTGTCTCATAAAGATGTCAGCTGTCAAGTGAAGTTGAAATTTATATTAATCTTTGGTTTGCAGAGCTCATTCACCGTACCCAAATTCCTATTTGTACGCTCCAACAACTCCTCAACCGTCTCAGAGTTACTTCATGACCCCATTCTACACACCACCGATGACACCGACATCAGCTCCTGTGTTAGGTGCGAGTCAGCCAAGGCCATTGTTATCGTCTCATCCTCATTCTTCTTCGGCTGCTGCGGCGGCGGCCGCCGCGTACTACCAAACAGGCCCACCACCCAGTGCTCATCATCCCAGCAACTACTTTGTGACGTCTCCTCCGCTCCAGTCTCATCATTCCATACAGCCAACACCAGCACCAGGTTGGTCAGTATTTGCCTACATTGCTTATATGCATGCTATTTACTGGGATTGCCATTGCCACACTAGACTCTCCTTGTCTCACTTTTTGGGCATTCACAACACGTCCACATTTGCAATAGCGTACATATATATGTATAGGTATATGTATAGTTAGTTAGTATCAACACTGTATAGCTGGGGGCACCTTGCTTTCTATAATTTAAAGTATTCTTGATATTAAGGGAATTATGTACTTCACTTCTGTCTGACTCGTCGCTGTAGTCGTGTCACCGGTTGTCTACCAAACTGGTTTTCTCTCTCTGTATTTCGCTTGGCGTTTGTCATTTCGTGTCACGTCATAAAAACATTGAGATTCTCTATGAACCTTTGTGTTATCTATTCTGTAATCCCTTTAGTTCATTGGAGTTTCTACATTTTATTAGACTGCGGAATGACAAGCATTATTTTTTAGTTACCCAGTTTTTTGTGATTCGTTACAACTAATGAACTCTGCTCACAGGAAACATGGGATGTCCTTTTTGATTGCTAGATTTTAATCGATTTTTACCTACACTTTTATAGTTTTATAGTTAAAATGTGATGAAAGATTCTGGGCAAGAGTTTTGGAATTTCTTTTTTCTTAGTATTCAGATAAAGATATCATTTGGGGAATACTAATGGGGAAATACGTAGATAGATCATTAGTATGCAGGGATTAACAGATAGATGATCTCACTGTGTGCCACTTTAAATCGCTTTTTTAGTGTGGTCGTGGGTATTGAAGTAAATTCAGCTCTTAGGCAACTCTGGTTGGATTTTTTGTTCTATTTGCAGGACATGCTGGGCTTTTTCGTCCCAATCAGTCATCCCAGCCAGCATGCCCATGCCCTATGGAATCTTGTCCGCCGAACAGCATCAACAGTACCAACAGCAACAACAACAAGCTGCTGCTGCCGCAATCTGTTTCCAGCGCTTCGCTTCCGGCTCCGGAAGCGGGTGCTAAACAGCCACTAGCCTTCGTGTCCACTGCCACCTCTGCCAGTGTTCGTAAGGACGCATCTCATCCTCCAATCTGTACGACCCCTGCTGTAGCAGCGGATCCGCCAAAAACGATACTCGGACCGAACAGTACGGGAATCGATGTGGCCCAAGCCAAACAACTGGAAAGTGCTAAAACATTTACAGAACAATATTCTCTTCCTGATGATATCACGATTACTCCGATCTTAGTCTCGAATTCAAATGTGAGTCAGCTGCTCAACTCCCCGTCAATCACTCTGTCCACCGCAGTTCCAAAAAAGAATTCCAAGAACGATATCGTGAACAACTCTTCTTTTTCTATGGCTCCGAAGCAGAGGGATATAGTTCATGTCATCGATCCTCGAAGTGGGCAGACGACAACCATCGCTAAACACATCAGCAACAATAATTTGGTTGTGAGCAATATGAATTCGTCGATTCCTGGAAGAACTACCACTGTGCCTAGCCATGTGACGAGCGTAAGGCCAAATAATGCTTTGCACGTTGGGAAACTGAATCCGGATTTGGATGTGATAGTAATCGGTGCAGGGAGAAAACCGGAAAATCTTAGTCCTTACAATTTAAGCACTCCTGTCGCTCCCAATAATAGCACTAAAAATAATAGGAAGATCAGCAATGTTACCAATTTAAATTCTACTAATACTAACACTAAGACAAATAAAAAGAATAAACAAGCAGCAGTTGTTGGAAGAAGGGTCGCCCTGGCTGACAATGACAATAATCGTCCGCTGAAGTTGACTGCTAACGCAAAACGTAACGCAATTTTGCCTTTCCCACCGACAGGGAGCAATAATTTACATGGAACTGCTATGAATCTGGTTCAGCCACTCCCCCCGCAGATTACTGTGTCCAGTGCGACAAATAATTATTTGGCCAGTAGTAATAACACGAATCATACGAATAGTAAAATCATAATGAATAATTACAATAACCAAATTCAAAATTTAAGTTTAAAAAACAATCCCGCGGTAAATTCTATTAAAAAGTCTGAAAACGCAATGAAAAGTAATAAGCGAATTAGTTTAAATGAATGCATCGACGGGCTGCAGAGAAAGAAAATGAGAATTCTCGAGAGTGCAGGGAAGGTGCTTACCCAAAACGGAAGTGATTTTTCCTCGTTTAATTCCTCATTTATCACTGGACCTGCACCAAACAATAATAAAGGTGTTGTCAACATGAACAAACCGAAAACGATTACAAGTACAGCTGCCCGGGTACGTGACCTGGACCTGGATTTGAATCTGAGTAGTACCTTTATAAAATCTAGTGATGCTGTGGCTGCAGCCAGCGCTTTGGTTTTGAATCCTTACCCTTCATCAAGACCGATGGCTCCTAACTTTTCATTGTCTCCTCTTAAGAATGGACTGAAGAAAGGTCGATTCGGCCAGAATGTCCAGTTGAAAAAGAAATCTCCTAGTAAAATGAAACGGAAACGGATCTCGGGGGATGAAAAGATTTCTACGAGAAGCAGCACAGCAAATGCGAAAATCAGAACGAGATTAAGTTCTAAATCAAAAGTTCCTAAAGATTTGTTGTCGAGTGATGAGCAGCAGGGGCGGAGTCGTAGTCGTTTGCTACGGAAAAGACTAACTCTGGGTGGAAGTGGAAGACAGAGCGAAAGTGATAGCAGTGCCAGCAGAAGCAGTTCTGCTGTCAGATTGAAAATTAGCGGCGGGACAAACGGAAAATTGACGAAAGAGTCCAGCAGTGGTGGTAGCAACAAAGAAAAGCCAAAGAATTTCTACTATTATGAACATGCTAACACTCCGACGTCTGCTAATGGCAGTGGTGGTAGTAGTGGCAATAGGAGTCGAAATGTGATCTTGAAAGTACCACGTATCACAGGCGGACGAACGGCCAGTCCCATCCCCAGTGGAAGTGCCCAGGCAAACTATCAATACAATCTGATGAACATGGAGAGGTCTGGGAGGGACAGTCCGTATCAAAACTCACCGAAACCTGCTGAAAAACCAAAGATAGCCCTGGGATGGGTGCCGGATAGTGCATATGTTGGCTATGGTCCATTCGGACAGGGACACCGCATTGGAGCCGGGAATCTAATGGCGAGTACTAGTAGCCATGTGACGATTAATCCCAGTGCAAGTGTCAGTGATGGGGAAACTTCTGGATGCAGTAGCGCTGCAGTTGGACCATCGCTGGGAATTAGCAGATATGCTACGCAGAGTTATGGGAGTATGGCCATCAGTGCCATGAAGAAAAGGGCCATTGTCAAACCATTGAGCCCCACATTGGTCAATGGGGCTTTGCAATCAATACTTTTGTCTCGCAGACAACTGAAATGGTCCAATGGATGGACTTTCGAGGGAGAACCTTATGAAGCCAAAGTGTACCTTAAGGTTCGTGATGATTTGTCAATTAAAAATGATTTTTCGTTGGTAGCATCAGAACATTAGAAGAAATTGCTATGTAATTTGTAGGATGATCGCGTAAATGAGGAATATAATGAAATTGAATGTTGATGTATTATTTGTTTTCCAGAATGATGATCAGCACGTAGTGCGAGTCTGCTATCCTGCTATGCGGCACGATGGTGGTGATGTCATTCAAGCTAGAGACTGCGTTCTTCTTAAATCCGGTCCCAGGAAAACTGATTTGCCGTTTGTTGCTAAAGTGGCAGCTCTTTGGGAGAATCCTTTAGATGGAGAAATGATGTTTTCTCTCTTATGGTAAACAGACTTACTGAAACAACAGAGTGTTTGAGGAGACTTGCTTTGAATCATCATTGATTGGAAACTTGTTTTACAGCAGGTATAGAAATAATTAATGACTTTCTTTTGCATTGCAGGTATTACCGACCCGAACACACAGACATGGGCCGAACCAAAGAGGATATGTCTAATGAGATTTTTGCATCAAAGCATCGAGACTGTAATTCCGTGGCCACGATTGAAGATCGGTGTTATGTTCTTACTTTTAATGAGTACTGTCGGTAAGTGGATTCATGTTCTATGTGCAAAGACAAGAAACAATTATCCCTTTTTATCCGTAAAATGACCTTGAATTTTGATTAATTTCCTGTTTCAGGTATAAAAAGAGATTAAAGCAATTGGAAGAGGGTATTCCAAATATTCCTGTTGTACCTTTAACGAATTCTTCCATGGTAAACATAAACTCAGCAGCGGATATCGCAGTCGCAGTTTGGAATGGGATTGTCACTGAGACTAACAAAGCTCCAGCACTAACTCCTAACAAAGTTTCCCCTGAAGTTGTATTCTTCTGCAGAAAAGTCTACGATTACAGACAAAAGCGAATGTTGAAGAACCCATCATAGCATTGCACCTCTCACGATCCTGCATCTCTTACAGATGAAGAAATGAAGACGCTACTGAATAATGTTAATCTTATTTAACTTGCGAATCAATCAAACAGAGTTCCTAAGGAACTCAACCTTAAAATTACGTCATTATATCTTTCATTTCATCTAATTACGGATAGTAGTAGTTGATTCATATAGTTCTAGTTTTCCGTTTTTAAATGTTGAAATTGTATATTATGCAAGATTTATTGTCATTATGGTACAGCTACAGTATTTAAGTACCTAAACTGTTTGTAGGTGGTACGTTATGATCTAAGTTGTTACATTTTTCACAGTCTACAGATCGGAATTAAAAGTTAATACAATGTTAATGAGTTGTGTTTCATCATGAATATTGTACCTTGAAATTTGTTATGTAATAATTATTATCTGTATTGTGATATCCAGTTACTTATATTATTGATAACGAGACGAATAAAAAGCTAACGAATACAATTATAATTGTAGTTATCTGTATCCACTTCTCTGATCTGTTATCTGAACTCTTTTGTACTTAGTTAGTTGCTGTAATCAAATAGTTAGGGTGATTTTTCTTCAGATTTCGTTGCGAATCTCTTGAATTTCATGCATTAGGAAACAATGACGTGAAAATTTCGCTTTCATTCCAAGATTTTTTAATTTCTATCAATTTTGTCGATAAAATCTTACTGGAAATGTTAGTCCCTTTATTAAAATGATCATGATATTAGTAAAGATGTATTGGATTTTGCGTTCGAGTGCAATTTCAATTTCTTTGGTAGCTTTCAATGGACAATCTTTTAGAGACTTCATAACTAAATGTTCAACAAACCCTTTTTGCGAAATTCAATTGATATACTCTCAGTGTTTAATCAGATATGGTTTTTTAGGGTTTTAATGAATTGATCACTGGTGAGAAGTACATACTATATACTTTATACAATTTACATTACTGTTTATAATAAATAATTGTCTTTCTTTCGCTTTATGATGGTTCTCCAGGATTATTAGAGTTGCTAAATGCAAAATATCATTAAATGGTAAATTAAGTAGGTGAAGAAGCTGATGACTAGTTGACAATGTTAATTAGTGTTAATTTAGCGGTGCTAGATCATCGTGTCTCATTGATTCTGCAGATACTTATGAACTATAGACATTACAAACACAAGAGATAGTTTATTATTGCTGTGCTGTACCTTAAAAATAGACTTTAGACCGTTAAGTAGAAATGCATGGTTTCTGTACGGACAAATTAATAGTTGTTTAATTGTGTAATAATTGTCCACTTAAGTTGGAAATGATGAGTAGCTCTGTGCGAAAGGGAAAGCTAAACATTTAAATATAGATTACTTATTAGAAGAATGAACTTATCTTTATTACAAATACGGAATAAATGTAGTGATTAGTAATATAAATATACCTATACACACCAATATACACACATATACCTACAAACTATTTATGTTAACTTATGATCATCAATAAATGATGTTTGTGCACTCCCAATATTACTGTTTAATTTTATGAGTCGGTGGGTGCTTTGTTTCGAATTTTTCACTGGGGCTGAAGAAAAATAATTTATTTGTATACCTATTTACTTTAGTCCTACCACAAGCTAAAGTAGTTTAACGTAATGTACCTATGCGTAACTTAATTACAATAATTAATTGTTGTTAGAGCAAAGTTGGCAATCGCACATTTACAGAGAAAATTAAGTTTATTATGGTTTTCAACTATATATTACAGTACGGATAGATACAATAAGTCAAGAATGATGTCAATATCCTTCTGATGTCAAGTAGGACACAAAATATTTGTTTAAAAGTGTTAAGTGTGCATGGAAGTGGGAAAATGCCTCCATATACAAATACCAAACCTATACGCAAATTGTAAATCTCTACCTAAACCTAACATACCCAACCTAATCAATATTGACTTAAACTATAGTAAGGAAATCAAATCACAACAGATGAAACTAAATATAAACACAAGACGATACAGAATAATGTAATTTAAAATTGTTTTGTAAGTTAATAATAAGTATACCTATATACCCATATAATCCTCCGGATTCTTTCTGATGTCTTTCTACAATTCTTTTGATTCCATCATCTTGTCATTTCAACTGCATATTTATTTGACATTTCAAATTAATCACATCAATCTAGTAACTGCAGTCTAGAAATCATTGTCAGGAAATCATACAATAAAATCCTCGCCACATCCTTTCATAATCATAAAACGATGACCAATGATCATTTTATTGTGGCTGTAGCTGTAACCATTTGTCCGTTAGCTAAGTAAATGACGTCTTTCCAGAAAATAATGTATTCATATGGATAAAGGAGGAT
>JABASH010004086.1:0-14861 GCA_019776445.1 Tomocerus maximus | reverse complement strand
AGTATTCTCACAATGCCCATGTAAATCCATCCTTAATCCAGTCCGAAACGTGAACTTTTAAACTACTAATGTCCCGTAGAATTTCTTAACAAATAAACTAATCTCGCTCTTTTACAGTTTGACGGGTACATACTATTCGTTAGTTAGTTCCAAATTGAATTTTTGGTACTTCATCCTAATCCTTTTGTTCTGGCAAATATTTCAATTGTGAAAGTTGTGTCAGAAATAGTAAATCAGGAAGAGTAAATTACATTTATATTTTTGTTGCAAAATACTGCCTAGGTATGTCATCCAACCTAACATTGTCATTGGACTGCCATACGTTTTTGGAAAACCCAAACATTAGATAGCAAGTCATACAAAATTAACAAGCAATTTTTTTCAAATCAAAATCTGCTGCTGATAGTGATATCTTATATTTTATATAGTTACTGTCATCATTATCACGAGTATGAATGGAATTTAAGATTTTGAACGTTGACTGCCTAACTGATTGATTTTATTGACGGTCCCTACGAGCATTCGCAGTCGCACATGGACTCAAGATTTTGGACCTTGACTGAATCAAGTGCAACAGGGTGGAAGTAAAACCATCTAAACCGTTTTAAAAGAGGCTGAACATTAGTCGGTCCATGTATACTTCTAGGATATATTTTGGCTTATCGTTCAAAAACTCACCAATAAATATTTATATTTATTTACGAATGCAAAGCATGTCCCGTCACTTTTCCATTGAGGTGTCTATTTGGACACCTAAATATAGGGTTGTTGAATACTTCAGATAAGTGTATATATTTTTATCATAAGTATAAGTAGGTATCCAGTATTCCTGAAATCTGTATGCGCGATTAATTGATTGCTAGAAAAGTCATGGATGATTTATTTAGTGTCTACCTATGGTCGACGTCCACAAAAGGTAGAGAATTCCCGATTAGCATTGTTTTGTACATGCTCTAGTGCAGGTATTGCTGTTAAACCAGTGTTTAACTTGACAAATTAATGCATTCTGCATTAGAATTGTAGCACTACTCTGGCTCTTTACAATCATGTTGCTCCATCCACACCTACAAAATTACGTTCCCACTCCCAGTGCTTGTGCAGACGTATTCACGGTCTGACTTTCGTCAAAAAAATATGCTGTAAGTGTAAATGTAATTATTATGAAAGTGAAGTCTATAAAACATATTTGTATTTGTATTGACTCGCATAATAATGAACATTATTAGAACTATTAAAAGTAGGTCTTGTGTACATCAATTTAAATCTGATCATAGCATAATAGAGATTGTAATACTTTTATATGGTATTGAATACAAAATAGGCACAACAAGCAAGGTTTCATGCAAATAAATAAAATTATGGAGATACTTTGATGTTTCGCTACTTTGAATTGAGTGATATAATTGACACAAATATGACAATTGCAAAGGATGCGGTGTAGTTCTCAAAATAAAACTGAACAATTACCGTCAATCATTTTAGGAGTGAGACGTGCCATTTACCAGACAATTTTCTCCCGTCTTATTGATTACTGCAGAAGTATATGCAGTAGCAGTCGTTTCCACATAGTGTGAGCGTCATTTTGGTAGAAAGAACTTTGTTCCTCTGTAATCGCATTACATTAAAAGTAAATGAAGGTTATTCAGTCAAGTTTGTATTGATTACGTATTACGTTCTTATAGTATTGGTTGGACTTTACATATTATTTATGTTGCTCCCTTTTGAAAATTTAGCACATTTATAGGATGCCCCCAAGCAAACTTGGGATTAGAATCGACGAGCTTTTACGTACAAAAGCATTGATGGGCCATTAAACTTCTTTGAGTTGAATATGTAAATATAGTCATTGCGTCCGCTTATTATGCACAAATATATTGATCGAAAAGACTTTAGAGTTTTTGAGAATCCGCACAATTGAACACTTTACACTACTTTACACTATTTATAATAACTAATAAGACACTGGAGAGACAGGCATCTCACTCACCTAGTACTAGTACGCATAAAGAGAGAATTAATTAATTAGTTTTTGCATAAAGCGTATAAACGACAATGTCTGTGCGAATAATATTTGCATAGTGGCTATTCAAAATATCAAATCTTGTGTATGCAAGCATAAATAACCCCGATTGCACTATATTATTTTTCTGCAGCGATTACTAGCGATACAGCGTATATTGATTAGTTCAGCTAGTACCACTACCACTTATGGCTACCACTTAGTTTCTACCACTTATTTTTGTGTAAATATACCTACTAAAGCAACATGCTAAATAAAGTGTCTAAATGCTACGCAAAGCTATCTGTACTACGCAACTTGTATGTATCAAGTATCAATACGTTTTGGAGAAAAACACGTCTAAATGAGAGTAAGCTAACTTATCCTAGTGCAAAGATACTTTGTACGATTGTTCTTCATTTGTTTAGGTATGTAAAAATAAATGTGCTAGTATACACTTGACTGGTTGAATCAAGTATATAGAATGAATGGTTAATCTTGCTCTATGTATCTTTGATGGTATGTAAAGCGTTGGCTATTGAACCTAGACATAGGTTGTAGAATTCGCCTCCGGAATTCAATAAAGACGGGTGAAGTAAGCCACTTGTTTGTTGTTCATTGCACCCGTCAGTCGTCATCAGTCTCCTTCTTTACCTTATAATAGTGCAAAAAAGTGGAAAGAGAAGTCAAACTATTTAGAGGTTCCACATGATCTGCTCCTCATTTATAAGCTATCCTAATTTTAGTTTTATGTATGCATACATACATATAATGTAAACATATATAGTAATATGCATGTGGACATTTCGACTCTTCATATAATATGTTACACTCACGGAGAATTTTCAAATTCGGAGATGACTAGGCAGAATATGTATAGTACTTTTAATTATAGTAAATACTTCCAAAAAACAGAAGCCATATAGAATTGAAAATGTAAATACTGGATTATTCCTCAGGAATTTGGTTCAAAATTTTGAATTTGCAAATTACATAAATATTATTTGTGCATGACATAACGATCTTATTGGCCAACCGACTAAGATTGATTTCTTGATTACCTATATGACAATTTTGACTATAAAAAATAATTACACATTTATCTTTTGTGAATGAATCTGGATGTATTTTGGCTCAATCATTTATGGCTCTAATATTATAATAATTATGTTCCATGTACGCTCACGAATGGGAAATTAAACTGATAACGAGTATAGGAAAAAGGAGGACTCAATGATAACCTAACTAAATCTTCTAATAATAATAGAAATCATAGATAATTGAAAACATACGATCAAAAGATGAAAATAAATGCGTCAAAGCGTAAGGTGAGGCATATACATAACAGGATTTCATTTATTTTCTCATAAAATCTGAATTCACATTTTAGGAAATACATTTAACAACCAGAATTGAACCGTACAGACTAAACAACCAAAACTCAAATTACGAAACAAATTGGATTAAACAGTTACAAATCAAAAACAAGTTGCAAGTTGCAAAGTGCAACAAATAGTGCATACATTCTAATCTTGGATGTAATACTGAATAATTGGTTACTGTTACACTTACGTGTGGGGAATATTATATTGTTATAGAACCAACCCTATCAGACAATCA
The DNA here is from genome assembly GCA_019776445.1 of Tomocerus maximus. NCBI lineage: Eukaryota > Metazoa > Arthropoda > Collembola > Entomobryomorpha > Tomoceridae > Tomocerus > Tomocerus maximus. The sequence goes on along the minus strand of JABASH010004086.1, from coordinate 11,242 downwards.
GACTTATTGTTAATTCACTATTTTTTATTGGCCGTCTCTTTTTCATATTTCTTTTCTGTTATGTGAGTTACGTTGCAGAATCCAATTTTTGTCTTCCCAAAGGAATTTGGTCCTGCTGAAGTTGGCGTCTCTCTAACAGTAATACGAAAAAAGGCAAATTAATACCTCCAAAACCTATTGAACAAAATAAAGTTAATGCGTGCAGTACCTTCCAACGTTTTTCATTCTCATTTTGCATTCAGCTGGCATTTCTTCCGGTTCATCATCGTCATCTGCATTAAAAACGGCAGCAACTTTGGTCGATTTTGGAACTAAAGTTGATGACGCCACAGTTGTGGTCGGTTTCGGTTTCTGTTACCAAAAAAAAACCCTTGAATATTACCAAGTAATAACTTTGTTTTAATGTAGTACCTACTAACCACAACACTGAGTAATGAAAATGTGAAGTTTGTATTCCAAAATTACTTAAGTAGGAATTTTCACAGCATATGGTAAAATGTCACTGACAAATCAAAAAGTCAATCCTTTCACAGTAAATACATACACAGTAGGGTACTGGGTACGGTAGTTAGCTTGATTTTATGATTTTTGTCTATTTATCAGCATTACTATCTATAAAAATATATTTATGAAGTTTTGAAAGGCAATACTAAAATATTATTATAGTGTGTTTGTATTGTGATGGCATATTACATAAAACGATAAACTCCACTCTGGGTTATTAAGTTATTAGAATTCTTGAAATTAAACCAAAAATTGACCGAAATTCAATATCAGTAATAGGGGCCTAGTTTGATATTAGCAAACCATTTATTGAACATTTTGAACTTAAAAACGAAAAAAATATAAATCTTGGGTATTAATTAGACCTAGGCAAGCAAATGATGGAAGTGGAAGGCTTGGAAGGTACAAGTACAAAACTAATGCTGAGCGCTTACTAAACCCAAGGTGAGTGAGTACCTTGAGGCTTGCTTGAGTTAACTTGAGCAGAATCACCATAACTTTTATTTTTAAAAATGCGGATCGGATTATCGGGTATTCAATGAAACTATTCCATTCAATAATATTCAGAGCAAAACTTCTAGTTAGTACTGATGGAGTGATGGAATGGATGGGCACACAAATGGGCAGAGGACCGATTTAGAGATTCAAAGTTTGAACCCTTTGTCATCTTACAGTTATAAGTCTTGTAATTTGAATAAAATACTGATGTAACTTTTAACATATAAACTTACTGGAGCAGCTCCTAGTTTTATTGAAATTCCTCCTGCCGTAGGGGTTTTCATTTGCATAGAAAACTTGGATGAGGGATTTGGAATTTCTTCTTTTTCTACTGAAGTTCCTCCTAATTTTAAAGGAATCTGATTTTGAAATACACTTTCACCAGTTAGTACACTGAATTCAGGATTATTCGGTTCTCTAAAGTAATCTCTTTGCATTGGATAGCTTTCATGAGGATAACTGCTGTATCTCGTATCCCTACGATCCCTAGACCTAGAGTAAGTTTCATCTTCTGACGAGGAATCGCTCCAATTGGACCTACTCTTGTTGTGTCGCTCAGTTTCATAAGATTTTTTCTCTGCTAGTACTTTTTTGTCTTCAACCTGTCGATTTCGTTCACGACTTCGACTTCGGTCTCTTTGGCTTTGGGTACTACTATATTCGTCATACACGTCTCCTTCATTATCCCAACGTCTTCTTCCCCTTTGGTAGCTCCTACTACTTTCGTTACTTGATGAGTCTCCTGGAAAAATTCTGATCAATTTAAACAAAGTTAAAGTCTAAAATACTATGATAAAACGACTAAAATAACATACTAATAATAAAAACTAATTAATAATGTAACAAAAAATCATCTGCATCTGACGAAACAGTAGATAAAATATTGAACTGATTTATTAGACAACAGCGGTCATTACCCCTTGTAGGTTGGTGCATTTTGCCAAAGAATAGATGCCTAATTCCAGATGTTAATTCCTTCCCAAAGTCCAACAATTCCCGAATGTATTTTACTTGAAACCAGTTCCAGGTTGGCAGCTGTTAGATGTTGGTTCTGTCCTGGACCATGTAGAGAGGAAAAGGCCTGCAGGAGCAGAGTTAACAGTATTATATTTTTACCTCTTGCTGTCCATTTATTGTTTACCGTACGGTACGGATTACTCTTTTATGGACGGTTAACGATACCTATTTGAGCGAGGACCACTTACAATAATAATTTACGGTAAAATTACTACAATAATTTACAGTTTACAAGTTATGTTATGAATGACATCTTGACATATCGTGTGAATAAAATGGCAGCAACACCGCTGGCTAACAGCTAAGAATCTAATTGACAATTGTTAAAAGTTTCTGTATCCAATAATGACTAATCAGAGAATGTTTCTGAACTTCAGAGATAGACTGGAGCCTTTATGATGGAACCGAAACTGGGGAGTCTGGAGTGGGGACTGGTTAAAAACAATCAAAAACAAACTACCAAGTGAAAAACAAGCGAAGAATATGAATATCCGAGCCAAAGCTGAGGAAAGCTTTCGCTAGGTATTGTCCTGTGTTGTGCTAAACTACCGTGCCTTACGCTTACGCCCACACGCAAAACTTTCACACACCTTATTCGGAGAAAACCTTTCTCCAACTGACACACACTATTAATATTTTAATATTTCTTACGTAATATGATAAATGCGATATAAATAGCAATAGTCATGGTCATTTTAAGCAATTACACTAAATTCCTTTTACTACTACGTACGCATTAAAAAGTTAATTCTTTGAAATCGACAATTTATTTAATGAGGTATAACTTGACATTTTTACATACAAATAATAACGAACCAAAATTGTTGAAGATAGTTTAGCTTGAGATTTCTATCTGACGAAGTCGGCATTTTTCTTGCAGAATTCTGAAAAAAGAGGGTTATAAAAGTAGGAAGTTTCTTTTCCTCGATATGCATGTTTTCATATACTTAAAAGGGTTAGCCAAGAAAGTTCTAGTTATATTGACATTAGGAATATTGGTGAAGAAAGGAAATAGAAGAGAAGAGGAAATTATTTATTTTAATCGATTAATTTCTAGACTTACCGACGGAGATCGGACCACATTTCTAATTGATTATACCGCATTTCTTGTTTTTCATCAAGGTGAGTTAACTGTTCGTTCAATTCCTTTTCAATTCTCTCTTGCTCAACAATTTGGGCCAACAACTTGGATTTGAAAGAATATACTCCTCTTCTTAAATGAGCCATGCCACTGGGGTCTGCAGTCTCAACTTCCTCGTCATCATCATTTTCCTCAACAGCTCTCGAAAGAAGATATTTCTGCTTGGAAATCGTCGCAACTAATTCAGAATAAAGTAATTCCTCTTCTTCGATACGATGTTTTAAATCTTCTATCCACTGTAAGTTACAATTACAAAATACTTAGTAAATATAATGATATTGCAGATAAAACGAAACAGCGAAATATTTTCATAAATTATTACTTCTGTTTTATTACGGATCGGCTCTTCATTAGCAATGATATCTGCTTCGAATTGGCTGCGGTATTTGTTGTATTGGATTTCGAGAATGCAAGCCTCTTGACGGAGCTCTTCTGTACCTGTGCGTGCATGTGCATATAGTGAAATTAATCATTTTTTTCTGTATCGGCTATACATTAAATCCATTTTTGTTCTTATTTAGTGCGCATTTTCCATAAAAAAATTCTGATGCCCTTTTCAAAGCTTACTAAATAATTTTTTCTAGTTGCACTCATTGATTTACCATATATTAGAAAATAATGATCTTACGTTGATATACAGGCTCTAACTCCAACTTTTTCATAGAGACCCTTTCTTTCAATTCATTCGTTATGGTTGATTGCTGGCTCAAAAATCTCAGAGTATTTTCGTCGTATGCTTTTGGTCTGCTGCTTTTCTGTGATTCTGTATGTTCATTGGGCATTGAACCATTTTGGCAATTTGTTTGGCCTTGCATACTACTCTCCTAATAATAGCATTTGTATTGTATTGAAAATCGGACATGTACACCTCTTAGTTAGCAGTTAAAGTTGGAAATAACAATCCCCCTACAAGCAAATGGCTGCATAAGTATTAAGTATGCCTGTATACGTACCAACTGAGCTTCTGAATCGGCCAACTCTCCCTCAAGAATTAATTTGGTGGTAGACAGAACCCCTACCTCACTCTGTAGGTTAATTATTTTCAATTTCATTTTCTTGTACTTTTCGACCATTCCATGAACTTTATAATAGAGAGTTTTATCCGCAGTTTTCTGAGCTACTTTGGCATTCTTCTCAAACCGTTTTTCTTCCAATTTCTTACGAAGTTGCAAACAGTCTTGGATCATTTTTTCAATGTTTTCCTTCCACAGAGCTTTACGCATGGCTATCATTTTAGCATCTCCTCTAAGTGTTTCTAACATTAAAACCTCACCCTTTCTTTTTCGACTTTCTTCCATATCCACGATCGATCCTTTTACATCAAACACCTATGTCAAAATTAAGTGATTACATAATATAATGTTTCCTTTTTGAGTGATACAATTTGCAAATCTTTTTACTCCTAACAAAAAAACGTGAACAACATGAGACGCAAAATACACCTTTTGCTGAAGGGATTCTAGATAACTTTCTGAGAACAAGGACTCTCCCTCGGCTTCCACAATTTCCATAGCACAAATCGCCCGACTGATACTCATGATATCGAAAGGAATCTTCTCATTAACCATATACTTAAAGTTCTCATAGTTTTTCACTAAATGTTGAATTAGTAAATCTCCACAAGTAGTATTGTTATATTTCTTCAATTCCTGTAAAGTGCTTTCCCTATAATAGCATTTAAGCTCGAGGTCATTTAAAAGTAGGGTATCTTCTTCAATTTGTGCACGCAACTCTTTTCGTCGAGTTCTTTCAATATTTAGCTTATGAGCATCATCCAGGTAAGATTCCTTACTACGATCGCCACTTGGCTGTAAAATATAATTCATAACATAACTTTATATTGAACCTTTACATTGAAAAGGTTATCGTTTGTATATGAAAATCATACAATTCTAGCTTTGACATTTTCCAATTTTCGCGACAGGCATGTGATATCATGATCCATCTTTGATGTATCCTTCACCAATTCTGAGACTCCTATGTTCATTTTCAGGCTTTCACATTGTTTGTGGATATACTTGAACTCTTCAATTTTATTTTCATACTAAAATTTTAAAAATATGATGTTTACATTAAAGCGTTAATTCTGCCATACAAAAACAAACTGCTTTAGTTATTTTGATAAATTTTAATTTACTGCAGCGTAAGCTTCTGCAATTTCTGGGTCCAGAAGGAAATCTGGCGGAATATTGACTTTCACAAGGAAATCGGATAAATATACTCGTTTCTTAAGGTCATTGAATTGAAAGCTAATCCAACTCAAAATCTCCCACATGAAATGTACATTCCGACGTTCAAGCAAATGTTTTATGTATTTAGCAGGGCTGTGCATAAATTGTTTCATGAAAACAGAGTCTCCCGAATTTTAAGATCTTTGATTAACAACTTACGCATCCCCATTTCTAGGTTTGTACTTCATAATGGAGAATAGTTCAACCAGCCGATTAAACCTAGCTTCATGACTTTCAGCAGTGATGTCCACATTCTGCTTTGGATCAATCTCTACCAATACATCGTTGAATATCTGGATATCATACACCACAATTTAACCCCCTTAAATTACGTAAACATTCACCGGAAAGAGTGTCATCATCTCTTGATGATCAACTATGAAGAATACCTGAAACGCCTCATCGTATGACATGTGGGCCAGAGTGGAAAACGTCACATTTTTATTAAAAGGCTCCTTCCCTAATTGTGATGCAAGATGTCTTAGTAATTGTCCTTCAGTTTCAAAACTGCATAATAGGTCCATCAACGTGTAGTTAATCTTCTTTGGAAACTCCATGTTGACTTAGAATGGGAAAACGAATACCAAAATTATTTTTCTCTTGGATTAGAAAGTGATAATCACTTGATAGCCAAATGATTTTCGAGAGAGAATAATAATATTTTCATGAAAACATTAGAAAATTGTCGGAAACTCTTCTTTACCAACATAATTTATTTACAGTAGTTCAAAGGGTTCAAAGTGGGTTGAAAATTGTCGTTAGCAACTACCTACTAATGCTTATCTATAAAGCCACAAAAAACCGTGAAAAATATACGGACCACCCAGCTATTAATAACGTTAATAATTTGCATTTGGTAGACGGTTTTAGTTTTGCTTGTTATTGCAAGAAATCTTTTGGAGACAAATGATTTGCACATACGTGAATGTGAAATGAAATGTGAATACGTTTTGAAGAAAAGTGCAAAGAGCAATAACGTGTTGCAGAAATATTACTTCTTTGTGAAAAACTTTATCCCGGGTATAATTGGCATATAATTTTTGACTTAGTAAGCATACTATACGACTCTGACGGACTGTGCGACTATTGAATTTAAGGCTGACAGATAATGTATGAGCTTGGCAGTTATTAATTCTGTCACTTTATGTCCTAAAACTACATGAAATTTTAATATCTTACACTAAATATCTCGAGTTAGATACCTTACAGAGGTTATAGGACTTTGAAATGGTCTGCAAAAAAGGAAACAATTGGTCGAGTTGAGTGTGTAATTTGATACTTGGTATGGCATACATTATAGCATACTGCACTGCACTGACTGGTTTGAAATGGTGCTTGTATTATATAATAATAATATATTATGTATATTATGTAATATACTATTTTTAAGATAAGAGCGTTTTTGATGGATATGGCTAATACTTGGATATATTATTGGGTACGCTTTTGTTCCATATGTACGCACATTTAGTGTACTTGTCTATCTTATACTTATTGCTATAAGCTATTACAATTTATTTGCTTTAATAATTTTTGTAAGTTATTTCAGCATGCCACTTTGAGTATATCTCAAACTGATAGCATAGTTTGCTTTACTGTGTATGCTTGAAATTATCTGTATTAACTGTTTACGTTGACTATTTCTGCAATCCCTATTTGCACCCCAGTTGTACTACTATCTACACTGTAGGTATTATTATATAGTAACAATTGTCTCAATATTCTCAATAACTATACCACCATCACAAAGCTTTTCTCCCGGCACAAATCTTCAGTCAGTCTCCCAAACTCCCAATTGTCCCAATTGATATTTTATGCCTATACGCTTACTATAATATTGTTTACGTTTTGTAGGCAGTAAAATCCAGTTATGCATTTGAAAAGTGTATTCATTGTCATTTACTATGTAGTACCTACTTATGGTATGCCATTTTCTTGTATCTCATGTAAGAGTTTATCCGACAGAATTTTAAATACACAGTTCGATAGAAATATTTTTAATCCTTAATATTTAGCAAGTAGCCAAATTCTACCGATATAACGTGACTTTTACCGTTTTACCATTTGTGGAGCCTATAACATGGAATTTCAAAAACATTAGTAATTGTCAATCAGTGCACTTCCCAATGTGTAAACCGACCTCAACATACACATTATTCCCATTTAATGTCAACACGGAATGGATTTTACATGTTTTACTAATTATTACCAAAACGTTTACCACAACTACATAAAGGATAGTAAATTAATAATCCAAGGTAGTTTTTTGAAACAGATACGATAAGCCACATTTTAAACAGTCAGCTCAAGTAGTCACACATTACATTGTGTTTGTATTGCTTTTTATCAGTGTAACAGGGCCAGCAAAACTCTATAGCCAATTATGTGCTGGTGAATTTTCTTTCTGAATAATGCATTAATTGAATGTACATGTAACACATGGGGAAAAATTCCTATGAGTTTTGCTGACTGCTGTACCGTAGTCGTACTAGTAAAATAATGTGCATGGTATCATGTAAAATGTACATAACAGGTTAAAAGATATCGATAGCAAAGGAACGTGCACACGCGATTTTTATTTTATGTTAGTCCATGTTATGATTGTTATGAAGCGAAGTGACATGGTATTAAAACAGTTATGAGTACGTATCTCATATCCGAAAGAAGATTAGGAGTAGGAATAAGTACATAAAGGCTTGCCTAATGTAAACAAATCCACTAATCGTCACTCCATTTTTATATCTCTATTGTCTCCTCTGTCCGTTTGCTTTTTGCGGAGTTGGCTGATTGTGATTTAAATGATTATTTTACTATATACTATGCATATGAATCATGAAGTGAATATAGTCAACTATCCATTTCGGCATTCTCGGTAGTTTCTTAGCAAACCAATTTTTCAATGGATTGTTATTCCTGTTCACGATACTATTAAAATAAAAACTACCGTCAAGTCGCTACTGATACAAGTAGCCGATTTTTAATACTGAGAATACCTTTTTACTTAAAGAGTTCAATAACTTCTTGATTTTGTACAAAAATGGAGTCCTTTATCCTTCAAGGAGATAAAAGCGTCAGGTATGTAAATACTGAGTTTATAAAATTGAAAAATCGTAATTATTTTTGAAATTTACTCGTGTTTTCAGAAATCTTCGTAAGACTATCAGAATATCGTTTCATATTATATTGCATCCGAATGTTACTGTTGAATTTCCTCCAAATTAAAGTGTTCATTCGTATTAATAATAACTCCAATAATGCAGGTACCAGCCTCTCCAAAGTAATGATGATGCAAATGGTGGGAGGCAAAAGGAGAGCCATGACAGTTCATCACAATTTTCACCCAGAAGTTATTGGCCTTGGTAATATTAACTGATTAATTATTAGCTAATTGATTTGTTACATTTAAAGAGAAACTATCAATGTATATTAATAATAATTGTTTCAGGATTTCCTTGGATGTATCAAGCAATAATTATAAAAAACTATCAATAGGGAAGATGGAAACCCCTTTCAAAGAGCTAAGGTACCTATACCTAGATTCTAAGTAGTATATTGACACTGCATGCTGACTATTGTTTTTGTATGCAGTGACTTTGCAGAAATTCTTGTAATATTCAAGCAATGATGTAATTTTATAATTTTTTAGAAACACAAATCTGAAGTACGGTATCTTGGGCTGCTTGTGTTTTCTTACGATGATCATCTGGGCATTCTTGTTTTATTTATCCCTGAAGAACTCATCTAGTACTGGAGAAAATATTTCAAAGCCAGACTTCTCTTCTCAAATTCCAGATATGTCCTCAGATGAAGATGATTCATTGATGAAAAACTGGGAGAAATATGCTGATGAATTTTTTACATTCGATGGTGTTGGTACACGAGCAATTTACACTTCGCCCAATTCCACTTTAACTTGTGTCCAGCAACCGGGGTTGATAACAATACTGATTAATTCTACTACAAAGCAAATGTGGAAGGATTTCAAAGCAGAGAAATCATGCGCTGAGTTCATAATCATAGAGCGATTAGAACTGAGTGGAAAATTCTCTTCAGAAGATTTGCAGCACATATTGAATGAGATTCCTAATATTGCTTCTCTGAAATTATTTTCTATTTCAATAGAACCAGAGGAAAGTCAAACATCTTTTATCCAAGAGGAAATAGTTTTACCAATATTGACATCCCTTTCCATAATCGAGTCAAAAGGGGAAGTTGGTGAGTCAGTATTTACATGGTTAGATGAACGGGTGAAAATGATTTTTCTGTCCGAAATCCTGATTATGAATAGTGACATAGTTGTCGCATCTGTAAACAGCATACTGAATAAATCCTCGGATTTAAAATCTTTGTTTCTCATTGGAAATAGCATAGCATGTGAAGATTTGACTTCCTGTCCATCTTTCACAACTGAAATGACCAGTTTAATAGAGTTAGTTCTAATTAATGGCAATCCCAAACAAAATGACTACTGGGCTCTTTTTATAAATGCTATGCTATTGAAAGTGAAAAATGACAAAGCATTGAGAATTTTGGAGACAAATATTCCTACTAATACAACAGTTATAGAAATTCTCATTGATAGCGAGCTCCGTGTAGAAAATCGTCAGGTTTATGAAATTGCTTTCCGTCTTCCTTCTCTAAATCCTTCTTCCAAAAATGAATTTGCCAACAACCAAATTGCTACATTTGAAAATTATTATAGTAGTGAATGCTTGAAAGCGAGTACAGATGAAACTAATAGCCCAATAACGAGTCTCTGGGTAAACTTATGCCAAGACTCACAGCATAACATTATGTACGGATTTAATAAAGCCAAATTCATTCAGGATGCCCATTTGACAATTTTTATTAGACGGGCACAAACAGGAAATGTAGTTTGTTACGATGACTTTACTGCTAATAAATTGGGCAACAAAAACGGGGATTTCTCATGTCAAAATCATTTCTAAAGAAAAAAGATTCCTAAAGAATACAAATTCATACACACAGAAATGTTAAACTTAGCAAAGAGTAACCACTGAATTGGCTATGTTCAAACATATAAATATGTAGTACTAATTTACTTTTGTTACCTGTCAAACTCACATGTACTTTGTTGAATTACTTTAATAAACACTATAGAGCTTTAAAATAGTACTCCAACTCATAATATTCGTCCAATAGGGAAATAAACTTGTGAATCTGTTAAATTCAACTGTCTGCATATTACCACCATATAAGTAAAATCCATTTAACTGGACATCCACCACAGGCCCAGCAGGTGAGTTGTTTAATGGTTCAAAATCACAAGTGAAGGAGAAGTCTTCATTCTGGGAAAATCCACGGCTATTGTAGATAAAATATGTTGGCCTTCCATTCCACTCGACCCCACTTGGTGGGATTTCGTCTAGAAGACTCCAATTCACCAGTTTGTAATTGGGTGTAGGACTCAGTACAATAGTTAGTTGGGTGGGTCCAGAAAAAGAAAACTTCATTCTTCTGATATTGCTCCCAGAAGTCTCATTTGTGACTATCATATTTACTTGGCTCTTTAAATTCGGCAATCCGTCTTCTTTTGGAATCCAAAGTGTTTTCCTGTACAAATAAAAAGGTTCAGAAAGTGGGCAAGGAAATTTAGCTAATAGTCTTACTTGATGATTTCTGATGTTGGCCAAAGAAAAGGTTGTGCACAGTAGAGATCTTCACATGATTTACTGTTGACCTCTACTTCTTCCACGTTTTTAAGATCGTACACAGTTTCTTCGAAGGTGGATATATAATCATCCGTGTTAGAATCTAGGAGCCAGAACCAATACCCTGCTTCTGTTTTTGATTCTGTTACCAAATCCGGTTCGTACCAAGTTCGATCAAG
>JABASH010004085.1:0-14863 GCA_019776445.1 Tomocerus maximus | reverse complement strand
TGTAGAAGAACCAATTAATTCATTCGTAGAAGAACGAATTAACTGGAATCTCAGAACTCCCTCATACCTAAGTTGTCTCAGAACTCCCCTACCTAGTTGTCTCAGAACTCCCCCATACCTCTTCCGCAGAATTTGTTCACAGACAGACGGACAGACAGACAGACTGTTAGGAGTGATCGCATAAAGTTGGACCAAAGGTCGCAACTTAATAATAGTCTCATTCTCATCTCACTCACCTCACAGGTTATCTTCCTAGGTTGACGTTTTTTTAATTGTTCACTCACAACGTCACAACCCACAACTGTATGAATTGTGTGAATGGCCAATCTTTCTGTCTCTTTGTCTTCTTTGCCCATCCATCCGGTCCGGTACCATGTTCTCAAGAATCAAAAAATGGATTAAAATAATCCGTTTAAACTTTCTGTATGTAATCGAGGGATCTCTTAAAGTGATGTTCAGTTAGAGAATGGGGTCAATCAATAGTGCCCTTAATTACAATTGACCTTACTTACGCCCATGAAATACGGTAACTCAAGAACGGATTAAGATAATCCCCTCAAACTTTGTGCGTAATCTAGGGATCAAAAGTAATGCATTCAAAATTTTGAGATTCAGTTATTATTATTATTAATTTTTGGTTTAGTCGCTTAAAATGTTAAACTATCAAAATGCTAACAAATTGTTAGATTCCATTTGTTTACCCACTTGTCACCCACTTAAGTGGTAATTTGGTAAAATTGTTTTATGCAAAATGCAAACTATTGCTTTTACTCTATACTTTTACTCCCGGGTAATACCATTCCTATTAAAGCCTACTATTTCCATTTCCATCTCACCTAAATCTATACTTATTAAGGCAGGGTAAAATTCTGTACGATCATGTATCGAATATAACTACAAGTAATCTCAACAAGTATTATAATAAGCCACATATAATACATTATTAAATTGCATGATTAAGAGTCAGTGCGCAGTAAGTAGATACTGGAAAGATACAGAAATGACTAGGGTGATGTGATTTAAATTATATGCATCACTAATCACTACATTTGCTAAACTAGCTAATGCGTTTTAATGGTCATCAACTAAATTGAGCGCATCAATTCGTAGTATCAATTAACTGCTTTGTTCGCACTATGTAATTGTTAATAAGTCAGCAGTTGAAAGCAATTTGATCATAAAGACGTGTTGGTTACTATTAGTGTATTACGCTGTTGATAAATCTCTCACTTCGTATATCTAATCGTCGTTTTAACATTTTTTAACTAATCTCATTTTGAAATATCTACTATAGGCTATAGGTAGCCTTTGCTTGTGTGTAAGGCGTAAAAAGTTTAGATGATCAATTCAGTGGAATCTCCAGGTGTACAAGCGTACATTCAATTAATTTCACCACAAAAACTTTCGATGAATTCATTCTCTTTCCAATTCAGTTTGATTCAGGATGTATAGCATTTGAATGAGTACCATATTGCATATAGTACCCCTGCACAATGTATGTAGTATGTACCTAGCATAAGTCAGGCAAGAGTAGTCTTCTAGTAAAACTCAGTCAGTCTTGTTATCGCAAAGCTTGTGTTGTAAAACCTCCAGCTCTCTGTAGGGTAGAGAATAGTAGGAGTAAAATGCATTGAAATACTAGTAAAGCTGGATCAGCCTGCGCGTTCCTGAACTAAACGAAGTAAGTATATAAAGAACTGAGAATTCCGAGTGAGAGCCGAGCCAACAGAATTCAAGTTACTACGTATTTAGCTGGAGAGCACAGTCAAGGGAAAAAGAGAGTTATACATCTTTGTGCAGAGAGCAGAGTTAGGTACATCCCGAGTTCTCGTCCCTTCCGTATTTTGCTCATCGAGAAATGGTTCTTCTGGAACAGACGTAGTGAAAGAAGTATACCACTCGTTTCCCCCCATCGTCATCCAAGAGACTTGTTATCTACTGACCGCTGAGTCAGAATCAAGTATTCCATACATACTACTCCACTAAATATACTGTGTGTAATCAGGTGAAAGATGCACTTTTAATAGCCTAGATCAAGACAAAGCTAAAACCAGTACTTTCACTAAATTGAGATTAAAAGTAGTTTGCGTAAACGATTTTCTCTACTCTTTTGCAGAAAAAAGAAAACATTAATTCCACAGAAAAGTGGTTTTCTTAACCAATAAACGATATTTACTACCGAATTTTGTAAGTATAAAAATTTCAATTTTTCTCATGCACTGTTTTATTGACTGAACTTTCTCCGGTACCAAACAATGCACTCTGCAATACAATCGAGCAGAATTGTAAAAGTATCATGAGAGTTATATTATTGTGAATTTTATTATTTCCTACTCCACATGCGACACCGTAGTTTTTACTACTCTCATGTGCGTGTGTCTTGTTTTGGACGAACATACCTAGCTAAGAATTTTAGCATTGTGAACATACTGTCATCATCCCATTCGCTTGATTTTACTTTCGGCGCACGTTCCCTACTTTGGAACTGAATGTGAATAAGTGAACCGTCTTTAGGTCTGAGAACATACATAAGTACTACAACCGACCGACCGACATCGCTACATTTGGTCTGATTTTTCTTTACATTTCCAGTGTCACAGCGTCCTGTCACTGTCACACACGGTTGCTCTTTTGTCTGACACTAACCAAACTTTTCCATTGGACTTGTTCTAAGATAAAGCAAAGTAGACTGCTACATATATTGAGACTAAAGTGGTGTGGTTCAGTTCATAATTATTCCCTGCTGAATTTTACTTGCGACTTTTTCCCTCCATTGTTAGCCATAAACTTTTATCATACAGAACTTCACCTGCAGCACAAAAAATTGTAAATGTCACGAGTTTCTTAAATACTACAATTGCCTCACTACTCCACAAAATCAGGTCACCGCAGCCGGTAAGCTGACAGTTTTTGTATTTACTTCCTAAATATTTTACTACATTCATCGATCAATGTTGTATGGAGTGGGTTTCACTTCCTTGCGGCATCTATAAAGAAAATTGTTTTAGCAGTGTTGCAGAATTATTCATACGTATAAGAAAAGCATTTTGAATAATATATACTGCATAAAAATAAGGGTTTTCCATACAAGAGTTTGCGGGTAATATTATTTACTCATGTGGGAGATCATAGAAACTATACGAAATAGTGTATACAGAAATTTTTTAGGGATATCTCATACAATTAGACAGAAAATAACGTAGTTACGCTTTAAATAGAATCATCTAAAATGCACGAATTTGTAATCGTTTTATGTCTGGATCTCTGGACGAGGTTGAGAAACGAATAAATGCAAACGACGCTAATTGTCTATTAGCTTCGTTATGAAATGATTACAGTTTAACTTGTGTTTTCACTTTCCTTTCCTTAACAAGTGCCGTATACGACAATAGGAAATTACATTGTATCATTAAGCGGAACTCGTAAGTATACAAAAAGTTGGAATTCGGACATGATGGCAGGCAGCAGGCAATTCGGACTTGGGGAGCAACTTTCCACGGTCGCGTGTACAGTATACTAATAACTCAAACTCGGAAGGGAAAGCAACATAACATTATTTAGATAGAGCATAATGTACTATAATAAGAAGCAGAACAAAGTTCGTTCATAAATGAAACAGAAAGCAGCATGAGAAGAAATGAGGAATGAAAATAAATATCGTTATGGTCTGTAGGCTATGCTAAGTGAATTGTGCGTATAGCTCACTCCATTCCAGTATTCCTAAGCTGGAGCTTTGTAGATTGATATAATAAAGCAACTTACTGGAATAAGGCAAAATTAAGTTGAGTGTAGCAGCAGAGCGGAAGGGAAAGCCCCGGAGATTGAGCATAACATCAGGGAATAGCATTGGTAAATACGACAGTTATAAATACTTCTAAACAAAAAGTCCAAAAATGTACATGGTATAAAGCCTTAAGTCTCTGAAAGCCGTGGGATACAGAGTGTCACTGTTCATCACGCTGTGTTGAAGATATGGACGGGCATTTGAGTACATAATGTATGAATGAACGGACAACTACCACACAGGCGTCCAATAATGTATTTAACTTCATTTGCATGCACAGTTGCAGTGAGATATATTTGACGTGACCCTGAAACTCTCAAATTGACGACACATCATAGCTTCCTATTGTAGTAATGTGAACTGTTGGTTTCCATCTCTGACTTGGCTAGTTAAGCTTAAGTGTATTTATGTGTTTAGAATTGAAATGAAAATGAATAGGAAACTGTCAATGTTATCTATGCTGGAATTCAACTGCAAAATATACAAACGTAAATTATAGCAGTATTTTACTTTGCATATTGGTAGGTGCTTCGTATACATTTGTTAACTAATCGTTAGTAGAATGAATAAATTACTTTTGTTAGCGGACTGGGATTCGGGAACATTGATATTTAGCTCGCGTGACTTTCTCCAATAATACTCTGTAGTTATAGACTCTGTATGGTTTGTATACTGCTATGAGATCTGTGATGAGCTAATGAGAAATTGTTATGTTAAAGGTGATCTTTCATTTACGATTTGGTTGTAGTTATAGTTGCCTGTGTGTATGAAATTATCCTCCAGTTCCACATGAGAGTCTACATAAAAGTTCATTAGTAATGTTTCCGACTGCAATTCACAGATACGTTGCAATTCTATCAGCCATATAGTTTCAGTATTCCTTCTCTTTGTTGTGTGAGCACTCGTAAAATAGTTAATAACAAAAGCAAGGGTTGTAACTTGCATCAGAAAATACAATTCTCTCTTAGCTTTATATCCAGCAGATTCATTATCTTTAATATTAAATGCAGCCCATGCTTTGCTACATGCTGAAATGTACATAAATATCATGTTTTAGTATCTGTAGTAGGTATCTGCACCAGAAATATTGTGCTATAGAAGTAAAGAACTATCGTTGACGGTCTGTGTATGTACTGTTTGTGTGTAATGCTGTGCGAGAATAGGTTGCATCTACACGAGTACAAGAAAATATGGATTTTCTTCGGAAGGTCACACTACTCTGCGTTTTGTTATTGTATAAAACTGTACATAATGCATACTTGTGTTATTGCAGTCACAGCTTCAGCGAGGGGAAAACAATTCACATTTTCTTAAGATCTGTATTTTCTTTTTCTTGACAAGTACCACACATTTTGGCTTCGAAAGCCCGTCTGTATAAACTATAAGCCTCAAAAAATACGACACTTGTGTCAGTGTCAGACTCTCCTTGTGCAACTTTTAAATACATATACAAGAATATGTATACATTTTACTCTTTCAATGTCATTTGTGTTACTGTTTCTCTCTGTGTTAACGATCCTCCTTTGTCATTCTATAAAAGTCAAAAACACAGTGCGAGGTATTAGCCTGTCTGAGTGTACTGATTTTTTCAAAAAAGGACAACAGTAGGATTTTATGGAATTTATACATTCCTCCAGCCCATAGAGTCATTATGTCTATGCTATTACGTCCATAGCAAAGAAATATGTATCTTTTGAGTACAGTACATGAACTAGAAGGTAATGCATGTGGACAGCATAGAGTACAGATTGTGTCAAAATTTTCTTTATTTGGACTGCATTCTTTACCTTATTAAGTTATTAACTAGGTCCAGTCAGAAAATAACTTCTTTTGAAGTCTTAAGCCCTGATAATACAGAAAATACTTACTTTTAATACAATTGCGAAGATGAAGAAGTTTATTTTACTAAACGAAAGAACATATCGAAGAAGAAAATAGAAATGATATGATTTTCAAAATTAAACTACGCTATGTACAATAGCATCGTTTTGGCAGGATGTGGTGAGATTAATGTATCGTTTTGAGTTGAAACATTAAGGAAAGAAAATCAGTGGTAATTTTGTTGCGCAGCAGAATGAGATAATGGAATAGGATGAGGATGAAACGACTGACGGCTGAAAGCATATTTCATAATTATTGTTTTCATGATCCTCAGCTCAAGTCCTGCATCTCTGGGTACAAGGTATCTCCTCGTAAGCAAAGCTACGCAAGTCAAATGTATTAAAGCAGTTCAAAAGTCCAGAGACATTAGAGACACATCACAGCCAAAACTATCCAATGGTGCTCGGCAAGATGAGTTAATGTATCTCCATTTAAGCCTTCACGTACCATGAACTTATTATGAATGAAATTCATGCAGCTACAGAACTGTAGAGATGCTCCATGTGTGAAAAGCCGTTAAAGTAATAATAGCCTTCGTTCATTTCACAAGCCAAAAGGGTGTTGTTGCATGAAGAATGTGGATAATCTTACTTTTAGATGCAAAATAAGGACTCCCATAGAAATAGCATCCACTTAACTACTTCACTAATTACATTGTAAGATGTGCACTAATGTACCTATGGGAAACTATTTAGCATAAAATGACTAAAATTGGACATTTAGTTTCAAAGCAATTGCAGATAGGATCGAGAGAATAATTCATTCAGTATTGGCACGAGCCCAGGTGCATTGAGTAATGACTGCTTTGACTTTACAAAACTAGGAAATTTTAATAATTCAACATGAAATAGCCATGTTAGAAGTTTGTACATCAGAAAAGCCAAATCGTCTTTGTATTTATAATGGGGATTGGGGATCGCTTTGGGTAGAAAAATGGATACAATGTTTTGTTCTTCTGCATTACGTAACTTCTTTTCGCTTTTACAGTATTCGTGATTGAATAATCGTAAATAGAAAAGCCTCGCTGACAAAAATTGTTAATTTATATTGTTTTTCATGCAAATAAGAATAAGTTAATGTATACAATATAATTGCAACATGCCCTTCACTGTTGTAACGTACATAGCCAAGTATCTAGTTCTTTGCAAAAGGATCACTCTGTCATGACGCTGGTATGATATGGAACCATTATGATTCTCTCTTGGTTGCATTATTGATTTATAGGGGAGGCATCTGCACTTGCGAGTTTGTCATTCATATAGAATGATGCAGTGGAATAGAAAGAATGTAGACATCTAGACTGACAAAATTTAGCATACTACTACGCATATATAATGATTTTATTGTCTTATCGCAAAGGAAAATCAATGAAGAATTCTTTAAAACCATCTGTGTTATAAATAAGCTGATTAGATGCACCCAGATGCTCCTTGGCGATGCATTAAACGCGACACACCTAAAAAGGTGAAGAAAAATGTATGAAGTTCTTCAGAAACTTATCCACTTAAGAAGGCAGTAAAGATTTCTCCCATCGTGATGAAACGTGTTATAAAGCTTTTTAGGTAACTGAACTCAGTATTATAATCTGACTGATATGCTTATACTGTGGTACATACATGATGCAGACGTACCTATACATTTTAATACAGTGTGTATTAACATTGTATATATTTAGCCATAGGCAGTAATTGAAACGCAGCTGCATGAAAATAAAAGGATTTTCGTAGTATTATTGCGCAGAGTGACCAAGATCAACAAAACATTTAAAGAGATCTGAAAAGAACAAAAGGAACTCTAAAAAATTTACGAGGTTGTCCAATGTCCATGAACTTGCCCGTCAATGATATCGTTTGAAAGAGAATACATTTATATCGTAGCTGTTTGTTGTGAGAGCTTAGAGTTTTTCTCCCACCGCATAAAGTTAGCTCAACCAACTTTTATAAGCAGAACGTTAACGTTTAAACATATTGACACGTTACCAGTTACATAATATTTGGTTACTTTTTAGGTATCCACAGTTAATGATGTCAGAATATAATGTTGCTTAGACTCGCAAACTCTAGGTATACACCTAGGAAGATAGATTAATAGTAAAGGTATTAAGTAAGGTATACACATATTGATTTATCAAGGAGGTATGTATTATGATATTCAGTTGCTTTTCTTTTTCCTGTGCACGGACCTTTTTTTGGTACGTATGTAAGTCCCAGTAGTTCAGATATTTGGTGCTTCGTGTCTCATGATGAATAAATGTCCTAAGCGTAATATTTTACATGTCTAAACCGTGTACTTCAATCTTCTTTTTAATATTAAAAATTATATAATATTAGTACGATGATAATGTATTGTAATCTTAATTGTAAGATCAGTTGACAATAAATGTCTCTCTCTCTACTAGTTCCAAGTCTCATGTGAAGGAACTTTGT
Source organism: Tomocerus maximus (assembly GCA_019776445.1). Lineage (NCBI taxonomy): Eukaryota > Metazoa > Arthropoda > Collembola > Entomobryomorpha > Tomoceridae > Tomocerus > Tomocerus maximus. The sequence continues at coordinate 6,772 of JABASH010004085.1, read as the reverse complement.
GGAGTATGCTTTGAAAAAATGTTCTACTTAATTAAGGAAAGAAGTTAAAACACATTTTGAAGAAACTATAAAATTAAATTATGTCCTTATAAAGAGGACAAACGTGAATTGAGTGTATAACTTCCTACGAAAACTTTCGTTTTCTATTGTTTTATATATAATATATAAGCGAACAAATAGATACATATATCGTACTTCTTTTACACAAACACAATAATGAGTATTTGGTAGCCTAAGTGAGTAAGTGTCGTAAGTGAAAGAACTGCTATTTTACTTTATTTCTCACACGCATCTTGTGTAATGAAATGAAGGGTGGAATTTTAAATAGGAACGCAATACACACTTCAAGTAGTGAAGGCAGAGTACACGCATCCCACACCAATTCATAAAGGCCAACTTATGCGTTTCTCCACTTAAGTGAGTAAAGCGTACGGGACATGACACAAGACTTATGCAAAAGGAATAGCATTGTGCCCCACATATAATATTATGATGTATTGAATAATGATGGTTATTGGGGAGTGGAGACACTAGACTTCTCTCGAATCTACACGAGAAGACGATACATGCAATACACTCTAAGCATGAATGCATAAAGCACAGTGTATATAAAAGTCATATCAAGTGTTTAGGTACAGGAAGAGAAGGAGTCATTTTAAGCCCAACCGAGGGCTTATGGTTACTCAAATCCTGTCTTACCAGCGCTGCCACTCGCACTACGTTTTAATCTTATTGCATAAAATCTCTTCATCTTATACACATGTTGATGAGCCAATGTGCTTTCATTTTTAGAATTTACATGCTAATGATTTTCCGGTACTTCGTTGTTCACTTTACCAACTTCAATTATTTCTCACACCTGTTTATTTTTAAATATCTGCCCAATGTACATTTGCTAATGACTGTCTAATGACTTATCTTGCTCGTAACCATCTACAGTAAAAATTTGAACATTAATATAGTATGTAGAATTAATATTAATTAGTATTAGAATCTTAATGCTTTTTTGTAATTAAAAAATCTTAATTAGCCTTCAGTGATAGAAGTAGATACTTAAAGCTTGTATGGCATGGGGCAAATAAGCGTGAAAATATTTTTGTGAGTATGGTTATTGCCATTTCAAAGTCGGACTTTGAGAAATGCTTGGTTGGAGTATTATACGTATGAGTCCCTCTCGTATGTCATTCCATGTCATACGGAAAGTGAGGGAGCTTAAAATGTATTTTAACGTCTACATGGTCTGCATTACATCTCCTTTCTTTTTCTTTGTTGCTGCTGTTCTTCTGTAGTACTAGTGAAGTCTGTATTCTTAAAGTTTACATGCACATGAACAACATGACCATAATGCTTTCTGCTGCACCCCTTCACAGCAGCAGAACTTTGCTTTGTGTTTTACTGCCTGCTACAATTCCCGACCCTATCCACATAAATTTCAAGCGTTTGAAAAGTTGAGTACGGAAGAAACTTAAAGGAGAAGGGCAGGATAAAAGTCTTTAAAGTGGAAAGGGTTACCATTAGCAGTTACTGTTTAGTTTGCATATGGTGAGCAGTCTCTATATCTCTAGTATTTTTTCTGTAGCACATCTCATTGATCTCATTCACAGTCACTCTTTTGTGGTTGGACTCGTCTTGAGGAAGACACAAAGACAAAGCCAACTCAAATGGTAAGCCATTTGTCTTGCATTTAAATTACAATTACTTTCTCCCCTACTGCTTTTTTGGATATCTGTTCTGCATCTTTTTCCATAACGAACTTTTAGAGAAACGTTTTATCTGTAAAATAATTTCGGAATTAACACGTAAACTTCCCATGCTTAATTACTTGGATACTAAAATACTTAGTTTGCATATGCCAAGCAGGTGAAAGTTGAATGCTCGATAAGAATTACCAAATGTTAACACATCTCAAATATTCGAGTCTTACACTTGAGGCTATCTGTCTTAATTCCCTAGAGGTATAAGAGATAGCATATACTCGAGACATGAATGTTAACGTTTTTTTGGTACATCGTAGATGGACTGGTGATAGAGCGTGCAAAAAACAACAAGAGATCACAACAAACGCACAGGACCATAAATGTTTATGTAGTTCTTGCTGCACTCCGTTGCAATTGCAATGCAATAATATGTAATGTTATGTAAAGGGCTTAGATAAAATGCATTGCGGTCATGTTCAGAAGTGCAAATTGCAGTAGAGTAATTCATACGTAAGTAGATGATGTAAAAGTAATGTTAATTACCTATGTAATACACTGCACAGTTGCATTGCGCAGTTTTGGGAATGGATTCGGATTTAGTGCAGTGCATTCGCTCTGTTCCGTCCGGAGTTCCCAACCGAATGTAATACGTAGTAAGTGTATGTATTTTTGTGTATAATAATAAGAATACCTATTTACCGAGTAATATTGTGGTGTACTTATTTTTTGAATGCATGCATGTCCACGAACATGCAGTTTATTAGTTTGTGGCATAAATATGGGTTTTATGTATGGGCCACTGTAGTAGATATGAATCAAAAAAGAAAATATATGAACAGTTATAGGTACATAGAGCAAGGAAAGGGAAAATTGTAAGTTGGATACTGACAACGTTGAAAGCTTATGAAATCCAAATGTTAGACGGCCAAGTGAAAGCCTAGGAAAAATTGTGTTTGTTGACTACTCCACTATGGTGTGTGCTTGTTCAATGTATTGAGTAGAGGAGGATATGGACGGAGTGTGTATGTGTCATGCCCACACGACGACTAGAGCTGTACATGTGCATACGGACACGAGAGGAGTGAAGAACAGTATATAACAAAGCTTAATATAAAATCCGTTGGGTAAGGAAGGACTCACTCACTCAAGTTACTTATTCGGATTCGGATCAAGAGGAATATTGGGAGTGTGGTACAGTACACAACTGGAAAAGTGTAATAGCTTTAGTAATCGTAAGTCGGGAGAGAAGAGAGTAGGAAAGCTCTCCAAAGTCTCCATCGCATCCAAGTCGGTTCGGTCCTGAGTTTTGCTTTGCTCCCAGAATTCCCGATTGCTTGCTCATCACTTTCTATAGTGGGTGCATCAGTGCATCACATTATTCCTCCCAGGCAGTCATCAACAGTAGAGCTACGAGTTCCCGGGCATCTCTCCGTATTATTTCTCCTGTAGTACACACATAAACAGGGAACGGATATCGATTGAACTTTATCGGGAAATGTCACAATTCTAATAGGAAGCTGAAACTGCATCTGGAGTCGCGTCGTTATCTTTGTGATTCCAGTTACGTAGAGTCACTTGTGGTGCATGTGCTCCCTTCGTTTCGCTCTTCATTGTCCCAAGACACTAATAAACACAATGCACACTCCATCAGTCCAAGTTCTGCTTTTTATGTGGGCGTCCATTCCCATACTGAAAATGACTTAAGTATGTATTATTTTTGCTACGCTAACTCCTTTGTGCTAACTCAATCTCTGATAATATTAGACTTGGCACCATTTCCACTTTCCGTTATTATAGCAAAGTGCACTTTGTGACTGTGTGAGACGCAGTAAAAATATTTGGTGTAGTATCCCGTATCTTTCAAGTTTCAGAACCCTTAGGATACTTGCGAATATTAGCACCTGCCAACATGAAAAACTCAAGAAAGAGAAAGTGAAAGATTGAACTACTTATGTAGGAGAAAATAGCCAAATGTAATTCGTGCAGGTCAATAATACAGTAATGACACACATACCTAAGACTATACGAGCATTGGCGATTACACATTAGTGCACACTGCACAGAAGCCCTGCACCTTCAAGTATTGACCGAAAAAATACGGTAAGCAAATGTAGCGATTTAGACTATATTTACTAACACATATTATACTTAGAGTACCCTGGGAATTACATTGACTTATAACTATTGGCAAGCTACTATACTATGCATACATAAGATCTTCGCTATAGCTATAAATAATATAGGTACGTTTGTAAATGTGCATCTATTTGCATGTGTAAGAAACATTAAGAAATAAATAGATACAAGTGAAAATCCTGCAGCTGAACACGCACACTCCTCTTGGCATAATCTGCCAGAAACTATGAAAATATTTTGTTGATAGCTACACATTTCTTGAGCAGAAGCAAATGTTAGATGACAACATGTGCAGTATAATACCCGTAGATTATAGGAAAACCCGAGATATTTGACATAGAAAAAACCGGATAAACGGTCCTTGAGTTTTATCTGTACATTACAGCATATTTCTTCATGAAAACCAGCGAGAATGTTTATTCGTCACTTAATACTCGTGCACAACTCTATATTTTTATGGAACAAAACAACTTAAGGGAAACAGTTGGTTGGTATTTAAATTTTCTCTTTCGTCTCCGTTATTCTGTCATTTCTTTCTTTTATGAGACGGAGAGAGAGGCTGAAGTTATCATCTCCGAATTCGCTCTTTATTGGTCCCATATTTTCTGTTACATTGCATGTCATTCGATGTAGACTTGCATTTTCGGAGCTGCCATACGGTTTCTGAGTTTATAAAACCAGGAATGTTTGGTACGCAAACGTAGTAAACTTCTTGCAAGTTATACATATAATTTGCCTAAAGAGATGCCTACGGAAATACAGTAAACATTTGGGGCACATACCTACACGGAATGATATTGCATCTATACATCATGGTATTTTCCCGAATCCAACGATTTTCAGTTACTCCGAAAGCGGTTTATCGTTGCGTAGTTTTCTTTATTGATATTCGATAGTAAACCTCCTTTTCCTTAAGTAAACTTGATATTGAACAGAACTATCATCCAAGCTGACATTTATGCAAGGAAATCGGACAGTTTATTTTGATTGCATCACATCCAGGATTTGCGCTAGCTGTTAGCTTCCCAATCTCAGATTACAAGATGTGAAGAATTTCACGTAAATAAAAATCATCCTTCTTTCCTTCTTCACCCGCCATTCCTCAGACTTTATTACTCACCATGTTCTCCAAGCAATAAACTATATTTACCATACAAAAAGGACATGCACGATATGACACAAAGGGAGTTATGGAATCTACTAGTTTACTTTATCTTTTGGAAAATAGTAGTTCCATTCCCGCATAATGCTACTTGTACATACAACGGATGTGTCAGGCCATACTATAGATATGTACTATGTTCCCTACTTATATAACACGTGCCCTCTTGTAATTCTATTCCTCACATACATAATATAATAGCAGCCTATTCATATAGAATTCTACAAGCCCGTTTTCATTACACACTACTTTAAGCAAGAAAGTACAAGTTCTTCCACAAGATTCCCCAGGGAAAAGTTTACAATGAAACGCATTGTATACCAGAGGGTAACACGAAACCACTACTGCAAATGTGTACACATTACCAAACTACGGCACGGGTACCTATACACATTACACTATATAGGTAGTAAGAACTAATACTTTCTAGTACTACTTATGTACGAGACACTCAAAGAACTGAATCTTCAAAAAAGGGGATAAGGTTCCCTAAGCAGGGGATATACAAGAAATAACTGTAAGGATTTATACGAATTTTTCTACAATTGTGTACATTGTAGCTGGATCACCCTTGCCGTTATGTAGGGAGCAGAAAGAGAGTAGTTCATTCGAATCTGTAGAATATGTTGAAATACTAGAGGAAGTTAAAGCATAGGAGAAATTGCATCTCCTGGGTTTTCAGTTAGCTCTGTTTGTTTAGCATTTCTTGAAGATTCTATCTACCCTAAAAATTTCTACTAGCCTTCTTCATGCTTCCTTACTTTCACCCGGCATTTCTACTCGTTCAAATATGTATAACTACTTTAGATAAGGATTTAAATTCACTCTTTTATTCCCTCCTATTTCAATAACCATAAATATTACAGCTACATATGAATCTGGAATAAAACTTGCTTATTAAAAACTAACAAATATTCCACTATCTGATGGAGTAGGCAAAGAACCAAAAATGGAATGAAAACCGCCATAATTCTTAGTTTTATTACCATTGTAGGCACAAAATGAATTGCTTCTGACTTCAGTCTGACTGCATGCTGATAAGGGCAAAAGATTCATATTTTTCTTGTCATTAGCCATAGATCAAGTCGGAAAATCAAAATGGGTAGGTTATATAATTTATGCAACTTTTTGTGATGTAGTTCATTTATTATCATTTTACAGCCAAAATTGAGATTTTACAATTTCACGATGAATCATGTGGGTTATTGATAAAATATCATCTTTAGATTGTTATTTGAGTTTCAAAGTATACTCAACAGATACATAAATGGTACTTCTAATCTATGTAGTAAGTGTAAAGTAAATATCCAATCTGAATCTGTTCCCATCTAATTTATTCACACGTACCTTATCTGGAAGTTGATGTCAAAACATGAAAACGTATTTTCTTAGCAAAATCCCTTACGTCCTGTTCTGGCAATCAGTTGACACTAGAAACATCATCTATTAATGCGATATATATGTTAGTATTATGTTATAGGTTAGGAGAAATTGCACCACGTATCAGTCTCTACACTGCTCATCATTTAGAACAAGTTAGACTGAGGACAGTAGTAATGGAAATGTTTTGCTCATCTACCTATATGAGAACGTGACAGTGCGTGGTTAGTTGGGGAATTGTACAGTGAAAATGACTAGTGCTAATATTCATGCTAAGCTAACTACAATCAAAACAGATATATCTGTCTCATGAACTGTCTGTCTCTGTCTGGAAACTGGAAGGTTTGATTTGGAATTACGTTACGCTAGGCATTTGCCTGTGAAAAGTTACATTCTG